>VMDR010008945.1:0-34936 GCA_007922815.1 Macrotus californicus
TGTGAGTTATAGTTTGTTGACCTGTGTTCTAGAATTTAAAAAATCACTTCATTTCATTGTAATGTATGTCTTTTTTTAGCAAGGCACATTTTCCAGGTTTCTTGTAGCTAGGCAGCTATAAGACTAATTTGTGTCCTCTTTCCCTTGGAGTGGAGTACAGACCTACTGGTTCACAGTCTTGAACCTGTGGGACCCTGGCTGGTGTGGCTCAGTGGATTGAGTTATGGCCTGCAAACCAAAGGGTCGCCGGTTTGATTCCCAGTCAGGGCCACATGCCTGGATTGCCAGCCACATCCCCAGTCAGGGACACACGAGAGGCAACCACACATTGATGTTTCTCTCCCTCTCTTTCTCCCTCCCTTCCCCTCACTAAAAAATAAGTAAATAAAGAAAGAACAGCACTGTGCTGTGGGGGTGGCAGAGTATCTAGGCAGAATGGGGCTGGACTCCATGACTCTGCGCATCCCCATAACACTCAGACTAGTGAAGGGAGAAGCGTTGACAAACCGGTCTACACTTTGACGTGAGAAAAAAGCCTTGAATAAGTCACTGTGAACCTGAAGGCAAATCTGTTTCTTAACCAATCCTTTCTAAGAGGAATGATTTCAGAACTCAGGGAATCTCAGGTTAGTGAGTCAAAAATTCATGACTTCGTTATAGTTGTCATTAAAATGAACGGAGGCTTTAGTAATTGCTAATTACTTTCATCTCTTCCTCATTGTCCGGCTACATTCCTGCACCTGACCCCCAGGTCGGTCCTCAGAAATTCTAATGCCATTCCATTGGATTTTTAAATTCTCTCCAGAGTTTGTTAGAAAGCCAATGAAGTTTTGGTGCCTTGTTTGTGTGTGTGATTGTTTGGCTAGTGTCTCCTAAGAATGCAGGTGTTTGTCTGCAAGGAGATAGGACCCTTGAGCCCCCTAATGCAAATTGTGACCTGAGGCATGAAGGAGAGTGCAATCCCTAAGGCTCTGGATCAGGTCTCACTCATTACAGCCTTCCTGCCACCTGCTGCCTGACTGATAGGCCGTGGTGACAGCGGCATTTCTTCCTGGTTCCCATGTTTCTGAGCCTCAGTTTTGATAACTGGCTGTGACTTCTCAGGTTTTAGGTCTCTGGCTTACTACGTCTGCCGGTCTCCTCCCAAAATGGAATCCCTCCAAAGTCTTCGTTCTGGCATAAGTTCCCCTTTAGCATGAAGTACTTGGCACATTGTGGAGACTTAATAAAAGTTAATTGGCTTATTCTTAATGTTTTGGACAACTAGAATAAAGCCATAACTTTCTGATCCCACTTCTCATTGCTGGTCTTAAAAATAAAAGTGTACAGCTCTGGCTGGTGTGGCTCAGTGGACTGAGTGCTGGCCTGAGAACCAAAGGGTCACTGGTTTGATTCCCAGTCAGGGCACATGCCTGGGTTGTCAGCCAGGCCCCCAGTTTGGGGTGTATGAGAGGCAACCACACATTGATGTTTCCTTCTCTTCCCCTCGCTCTAAAAATAAATAAATAAATAAAATCTTTTAAAAAATAAAATAAAAATGTACAATATGAATGCATTTTGTCTGAATTAATTGGTCCCTTAAAATTTGATGGATAGGTGGAGGGCACCTAGAATTTATGGGAAACATTTTTGTCATGGAGAAGCAGGGACATATTTTCCTCAAAAGAGGTGTGGCCCTCCTGCGAGTCCTTTATCGAGTGGTTCCATTTTTGCTGCAAGTGCTAAATGCCAGAGGGGAATTTAATGATTTTTGTCTGAGAAATATTTTTCAGTTGAGGTTGTTGTTGGGTGAGTATTGACCTACCGAATACCTCAGAAAATGGCTTGCATCTCAATTTTAAGAGTGTAGACTTTACATATTTAGAGCAGCCTTCACGTATTGCTTTTTACCTGCAATTTTTAGGATACTTTACTTTCCCTGTAAAATGAGAAAGTGTAAAGTGTGTGGCTTAACCAAATTCTGCTAAGGTGACTCCTTATATTATTCATGAACTTGGAAATGACTTAAGTATTGGTCCTCACGTTTGTTTCTTCTATTTTCCTTAAAACCTCTGTCTTTCTCTGGTATATATTGAAGAGTGCCTTTCTCTTGGTACATTTATTTGACTTATCTTTGGGCCACATCTTTTAAAAGTTTAGTCAAAAGTGGAATCATACAGCCCTGGCTGGTGTAGCTCAGTGGATTGAGTGAGGGCCTATAAACCAAAGGGTCGCTGGTTCAATTCCCAGTCAGGGCACATTCCTGGGCTGTGGGCCAGGTCCCCAGTTGGGGGCATGCGAGAGGCAACCGCACATTGAGGTTTCTCTCCCTCTCTTTCTCCTTCCCTGCCCTTCTCTGTAAAAATAAATAAATAAATATCTTTTAAAAAAAAGTGGAATCATACCTATTTTGTTGAGAATCCGTAGCTGTTTTTTTTTAGAGCACTGACATTTAAGTGGATAACACATATTTAAATTTTCCTGTGTTGTCATGTTATATTAACTAATAATGATTAACTTCTTTATCACCAAGTTAGAAGTGAATTAAAAATAAAAGCTCTTTAGCAGTATGGATGGTTGTTTTCCTCTGTGTACATTTTTTTTATTGGCAACTGGCATTTTTGAAGTAGCTTACCCCTGATTATTGGCCTTTGCAAATACCAAATATGTCCTGGCTGGAGTGGCTCAGTTTGGTTGGACATTGTCCCACAAAGCGAAAGGTCAGCGGTTTGATTCCTGTTCAGGGCTCAGGCCTGGGTTGCAGGCCAGGTCTTCAGTTGGGGGCTTGCGAGAGGCAGCGTATCCATGTTTCTCTGGCACATCCATGCTTCTCTTCCTCTTTCTCCCTCCTTTCCCCTCTCTCTAAAAATAAATAAATAAAGTCTTTAAAAAATAACAAATAAATTTGCCTAAGAAGTGCAAGCTGAGTGCAGTAAGATAATCTGTTGCCACTGAGCAAACATATTTTCCTTTAAAAATTCTGCATCACTTAGCTTTACAAGATCCCAAGTTCCAGATTAGGGAAAGTTGGAACTTAATAACTGAACTTGATTTATGCTCATTTATTTACCTGTTATGATTTATACCCTGTTATAAATCAATGTACTATTGACCAATGAATCATCGCTCGAGACACAATGTAAAATTTATTGTTTGTTGGCAGGAAATCCAAGTAAAGAGCCAAAAGTGATCTTGGGGAAGAGTGTTTCGGAAAACAAAGGACTCTGTAATACAAATTTCACAGAACTCTTTTTCCACCTTTAAAGTGGAGCCTGTCATACTAGATGCCCCTCCTAAACTCTTGGTGTTTCTTATGAACCTTTAAAGGATGCAGGATGCTTACTATTCCATTTACTCATCTCTGTGGGAGATGTACATCCTTCTTATAAAAGCAACCTTAATTGTATGAGAAAAGGGCAGAGAGATCATGTTTCAGTAAAAAAAAAATGGATAAACATACAAATCTGTGACATGACTTTGTTATATATAATTTATATTTATCATTCCTTTATCTGTAGTGATCATAAAATAAAATAATAGGGTATTATAAAACATATTTAATTTGTAATATAGAAATTAATATTTGCAGTTAAAACAGTTTTCCTCTTTATATATATGTGTGTGTCTATATTTATTTATGCATGTATATATGTATATGCATATATGTATAAATCAGAAGGGAAAGAGTACAACACCATGTTAAGCTGAATGATATAAAATTTTTGAGTCAACTTTTTTTGACAAAAATGGCAATTTTCTATGGTTCAGGAAAACAATGTTGGTATTTCTGAATACTGACAGTGCGTGGTATTTTTCTCCACAAGCTGTGTTTCCTTTATTATGGTGGAAAGCTTTTATAAAGTGCACAGCTCATCAGGAAGAAGCCTCCAAGAAATCTGCCAACTGAAACCTAAAAGGCAGCCCCTGCTTTTTTTCCTTCTGTCTCCGTCCGCTTCCCATCCCATCCTCCTTGACCGTGGGAGCCTTTTTCTACGTACCGGTGCCAATGGTCTCCCTAAACGCACCCTGACTTTGCCCCTTGTCTAACTTGCTGTGGCAGGGTTCCTTCTTTTGCCTGATTTCTCATATTTGTTTCCTCTCTCTGGAGTTTCTCCCTTAGATAACCACAATAAAAAAAGTAGCAGCCACTTAAATAGCGGTTCCTGTTTGCCAGGCGCCATTCTAAGCCCTGTCCCTGCTGTCCAACTGTCACAGGCATGTAAGAGGTAGATAATACCATCTCCCATTTTCAGGTGAGATGAGGAAACAGAGGCACAGAGCGGTCAGCTGGCTTGCCACAAAATAATCTGGATCCATAGGCCGGAAGCTCGAGTCCGAAGTCATCATGCTCTCTAAGGACCTTATTTTGCCTCCACAGGAGTTTCTGCTATTTTTAGAATCCAAAGCCACTTTTTGCCTCTGGGACTAAGATCAGCTTTCTTCCTTTGCCTAGAATGGGGGCCAGACATCCTTTGGACCTGATTTTGTAAATCAACTTTTACTGGAGCCCAGTTCCCTCTGCTCACTTACAATGTCCCTGGCTGGCTTCCCTGCGCAACAGCATAGTTAAGCAGTTGTGACCTAGAGGGTATGGCCACCGGATCCTCAAACTTACTATCTAGCCCTTTAAAGGAAGAGTTTGCTGATCTCTGCCCTAGAATACGGTTTCTATATCCAACTGTTCCGCTTACTGTGGCTGTTTAATGAATTACTACAAATCTTAGTGGTGTAAAATGACCAGTTATGCTCACACATTCTGGGGGATCAGGAATTCCAAAGGGGCGCAGCATTTTTTAAAAGATTTTATTTATTTTTAGAGAGGGGGTAAGAGAGTGACAAAGAGAGGGAGAGAAACATGAATGTGCTGATCTGCGTGAGAAACATCGATTAGTTGCCTCCCGCAAGCCCTAACTGGGGACCTGGCCCCCACCCAGTCTTGTGCCCTAACTGGGAATTGAACTGGCGACCTTTCGGTGCCCAGGCCGGGACTCAGTCCACTGAGCCACACCAGCCAGGGCAACATTTCTTTTCTATGAGGTCTGGTACCTGGACTGAGAAGATTCAAAGAGGCAGAGAGTGGAGCAGCGGGGTTCCTCTGGTCTGCGTGCTCTCCCCACGTGGTTTCTGTAGCGTGGCAGCTTCAGGCACCCAGACTTTGAACATGTCAGCTGAAGCTTCCAAGCATGTGTGTCCCCAGAGACAGAGAGAGCGAGCAAGACAGAAGCTCTGGCACCTTGTCTGACTAGCCTCTGATGTTACAGTGTCGCTTGTGTTGGTCAAGACAGTCACAAAGAGCTGCCCAGGTTCAGGCACAGGAAACATAAGCCTCTCCTCTCCATGGAAGGGTGTCAATGTCAAATTGTAATAAGCATTGTGGGGTGAAATGTATATTAGTCGGACTGTGTCTGGAATATAAAATCTACCACGCCCACTCACCCACCTGTCTTTATAACTTGAGACAACTTACTATCTCCTAGGACCCCAGCTGGTAACTCAGGGTTTGAAGCTAACAAACATTCGTATCAGGAAGCCCCATTTATTTCACCGTTTCCTCATCCTCTGTGAGTAGAAAACACCTGCGACATTGTGATTTGTAACAAATGTAGACTTGGTCGTTCAGATGACCAAAATATATTTTCCACACATTTGATCTTTGTCCATGGCTCCTGGCTCACAGCTTCCAAAACCCTTGGAATTTCCTGAGTTAGAGGAGCAATCGGAGCATCCTTTGTTATAATATTTACCCTTTGGGTCCTTGTGCTTGAAATCCCCCCACAGCAATAAAGCTGAAAGGGGTTCATTGTTATTCACAATGAGCTCCTTTGCAGCCCAGGGGGGTTTATGTTAATGAGGTGATTTGGAAAGCACCAAGGGATGGGGGCTGTTTGTGGGCGGAACCAACTTTGACTAGAGATTTGAAACTTTCAGTCCCGCCCCCTGATTTCCTGGGAGAGGAGAGGGGGGCTGGAGGTGGGATCAATCACCAGTGGTCAATGATTTAATCAACCCCGCCTATGTAGGAAAACCTCTATAAAAACTCCAAAGGCTCTGGTGTGGAGAGCTGCCAGGCAGGTGAACCGGTTGCTGTGTTTTGGCAGTGGCGCACCTGGAGGGGCCACAGAACTTCCACGCCCCAGCCCCATATCTTGCCCTCTGCATCTTTCTGTTTGGCGGTTCCTGACTTACATCCTTTTACAAAGAGCCGGTAATCGTGGAAGTAAAGTTGTTTCTGAGCACAGGTGATGGCACATGCGTGCGGCTGGCTTGCGAAGTGGTGGTGGTGGTGGTGCGGGTAAGTCTTGTGGGACTGAGTCCTTCTTCACCCGCGGGGTCTGATGCCGTCTGCAGGTTGGTAGTGTCAGAATGGAGCTGAATTGTAGGACAGCCACCTCGTGCTTGGGAATTGCTTGTTGGTGGGGGGGAACGCTCCTCCCCACACACTGAAATTGGGTCCCAGAACCCAGATAATATCCAATTCCTAATCTAATCCCCGAGGATTACTCCTAGCCACTAACTCTGCGTCTTTTATCATTTGTGTGTGTTATAAGTGTTCTTGTCTATTTTCCTCAGTTGCATCAAACACGAAAATCGAGAAGTGTCTGCCTTTCCTTCCTGTGCCGAAGTAAGACCTCTCCTCTGCCCTAGGCTTAAAATCTTCATGACCCTTTTCAGGGGCCTGCAGGAATTCTGTATAAAAACGATGCAAGGGGCAGTCTTGGACAATGTGAAGTATGTATGTGGTAGGAGGGGAGCAGTAGGGTTGTCTTGAAGTTGACTAT
Source organism: Macrotus californicus (assembly GCA_007922815.1). Lineage (NCBI taxonomy): Eukaryota > Metazoa > Chordata > Mammalia > Chiroptera > Phyllostomidae > Macrotus > Macrotus californicus. The sequence goes on from VMDR010008945.1 coordinate 6,759, forward strand.
AACCAGCAGCTCACACATGACCAAGAAAAGGCAGTGGATATTATTTTAAAAACTCGGGGTGGTGGGGTTGATGTCTTTATGTCATCCCTCGGTTTGCCCACTGACAGCCTTAGTTTTGGACTACTGTTTTATTTTTATTTTTTAATTTTATTTATCTTGAGAGAGACGAGAAGGGAGAGAGAAAGAGGGAGAGAAACATCACTGTGTGGTTGCCTCGCACGCACCCCCAACTGGGGACCTGGCCTGCAACCCAGGCATGTGCCCTGACTGGGAATCGAACTGGTGACCCTTAGCAGGCTGGCACTCAATCCAATCAGCCACATCAGTCAGGGCTGCCAGGTATAATTTTTCATTGTCTTGGGAAAGTAAGAATTGCTTTGAGATTTACCAAAAGGAAGGGAAGGGTAAAAAAACAAAGAGAACTAGATTATAAGCACCTCTGATTGTTCTTCAATCAAAGCCTGTCAATAATCATGGGTAATAGAAAAAGGAACTTGCCTTTGGTATTTAAATGAGTTCATGTCTAATGAACAGTATAAAAGTAGGAAGTAAGTTTTTTGATGTTCCACTCCATATGTTCTTGGGGTAATAAGCTTGATATTCTTTTTATTTTTTTTACCTTTAAAGATTTTATTTATTTTTAGAGACTGGAGAAGTGAGCGAGAAAGAGGGAGAGATGCATCCTTGTGTGAGCAAAACATCAATCGGCCACCTCTGGCACATGCCCCAACCAACCAGGCCTGCAACCCAGGCACAAGCCCTGACTGGGAAAGGAACCTGTGGCCTCAACCAACTGAGCCATGCTGGTTAGGGCTAAAGTTGATATTTCTTTTTAAAGATTATTTTATTTTAGAGAGGGGAAGGGAGGGGGAAAGAGGAAGAGAAATATCAATGTGTGGTTGCCTCTCATGTGCCCCTTGTTGTTGACCTGGCCTGCAACCTAGGTAGGCATGTGCCGTGACCGGGAACTCAACTGGCGACCCTTTGGTTCGCAGGCCAGCGCTCAATCCACTGAGCCACACCAGCCAGGGCTAAACTTGATATTCTTACCTGACAAAGTGGACAGTTGTTATGGTTTATGTCAGGAAATATTTTGGTTAAGTCTTTTTTTTTTCCACACCGTATAAAATTTTCCGCCTAAGTCAGCAGTTAGCAAACTATGGCCCATAGGCCAAAAGCAGACCTCCACCTGTTTTGTAAATAAAGTTTTATTGGCACTCACTCATACCCATTCATTGACCTGTTGTCTCTGGTTGCCTTTGCACTAGCGGGACAGGGTTGAGGCGTTGGGAGGGAGATCATATGGTCTGCAAAGGGAAATACTGACTCTGGAGTTTCATAGAAAAAGTTTACCCATCCAAAGTGGATGTTGTTACTTAAACTAAGCTGTAGGTTTCTTTTTTCATTTTGATGTCAGATAATACAGGGAGTCAACCAGTCCCATGGCCAACTTTGGTAGAGAAACACAGAATTACGTATTTATCCAATATAAAGGTGTCAGGAGAAACCAAGACACCTCTTCATTTTGGTACTTGTCTGATTGAACCTGAGAAACTCCCTAGAAAAGAGTTTTAGTTATAGGTACATGAACATCCTTCCATTTTTTTTTTAAACATCTGAAAAAGAATTAATGAGAAAAGAAGTCAAAAACTTAGGAATGTATGAGATGAGCTTTTTAGTAAAAGCAATTAAGGTTAATAACATACTATAATGTTTGGTTAAAAGACATTTTTGTAAATATTTTCAATGACTTTCAAGACAGGTTGCTCCTGGGCAGGTGATAGGCATGTGTCCCTGCAGGCCTGGGGCCATGTGAACCCATGGCCCTCACCTGTGAACTGTGCAACTGGGGTGACCTCTTATTACAGAAGGGTAGGCCTCTGTCTCCTCAGGGATTTAGGTGTGGTCGTTTACAGAACCCAGAATCAGGGTTCATAGGTCTCTGTCGAATTTGTTTTTTCTACTTGCATAACCCACCCTCTCCCCTAAATTGAGACGAGGAAATAAGTCACCTCCAAAAATTAACAAACTGGCAGTGGTGACTTTAATTAAAGGCGTTCGAAGGTGGTAATCACAACTCTTCAAGTTCCAGGAAGGTACAAGGAAGCTGGGAAGGGTGCTGGACCAGCGTTTCTCGACTCCACCCAGGGCCCACGGTTCTGTGGGCTCATCGGGGTGCCCTCGGGGGTCCCCGGAGTCGGAGACCTAGGGAGTGGTTCAGTATAGCTCCCTCTCTTTCACGTTTGACATTGGTAGCTGTCTTGAACACTTGATTGCCAGGTATGTTGTCTCACATCTAAGTGGTGTGTTCCTTCTTAGTGCCTGCTGTTCTGTTGTGGGGATGCACCTAGTTTTGTTGACCCGTTCTCCAGATTATGGACATTTGGATGGTTTCCATTGATTCGCTGTTATGAATAAAGTTGCTATATACATGTTCGTAGAAGTCTTTGTATAGGCATGTGTTTTTATTTCTCTTGAGTAAATAATGTTTTAAGAAACTGACAGGCCTTTCCAAAGTGACTGTCATTTTACATTTCTACCAGGTGTGTGTGAGAGTTCCAGTTTCCCAGCATCCTTGACAACAGTCGTCATTACCTGTCTTTGCTTACAGTCATTCTAGAGGGTGTATGTGGCTGTTTCTCATGGCGGTGTGACTTGCAATTCCCTGATGACTAATGATGCTGAATGTCTTTTCATGGCTTATTTGCCATTCACGTGTCTTCTTTAGTTAAGTGGTTCAAAGTTGTTGCTGATTTTCATTGATTTATTTTCCAGAATATTTTAAAACATGACATAACTGTTTTCATGCAGGGTTTATGCAACTTGGCACTCTTGCCCTTTTGAATCATTCTTGGCTGGGGGTGTGTGGGGTGGTGCTACGCTGTGTATTGTAGGCCACTCAGTAGCATCCCTGACTTCTATCTAGTAGATACCAGTGCCATATCCTCTGTCATGATATTCAAAAATGTGCCCAGATATTGCCAAATGTAGCTTGGGGGACAGTCGTGCCCCTAGATGACAACTGCTGGTTAGGGAGTTGCTATGGAGTGAAAAAAGAGTGAATGAATAGAATTTAGAAAGGTATAAAGAAGAGGGGGAATTTCAGGTAAAGTATTACCTTATGGGAAGCAGCCCCTTGTCAGCGTTCCCTGGAGGAGCCGTGGGGGAACTCCGTGCAGGTGTGGAGGCATGAGGGGGATACGTGGTGGATTCGTCATAGAGGCAAATAGGATTATTCAAGCTCATCTAGACACTTACTGAGGGCTCCTGGAAGTAATTGGAGGCAGTTCAATAAGGCAGGGGTCCCCAGCCTCCGGGCTGCCGGCCTCACAGCCGGAGATAAGCTTCAATGTAATGCCAGCTTGCATGTAATCGGCTTGAATCATCCCCAAACCATCTCCCCTCCTCCATGGAAAAACTGTCTTCCACGAACCCGGTTCCTGGTACCAAAAGATTTTTGGGACTGGTGCTCTAAGGAACTGCGGGCTGGCTCCCCAATAGTTGAGGAGAGTGAGAGTCCACAAAACTGAAGGGTGGCTTCACTACTCCTGATACAAAATTTCGGTGCTGTGTAGGTGTTTGTATATAGAAATGGATTTGGTAAGCAAAATAAATAGTGATGAAGTGGTGAGAGACAATCAAATTGAATGACCAATGTCCCCTAATTTTCTGTTTCTTACCTAGATTTTCTCAGTGACATGTAATTATTAATTGTCCATTTCAATGTTCCCAATGTATGCTTTGGGGAACCCCTGGGTGTCCCTTCAGATATTCTGCAAAAGGGAAACCTTTGGGCAAACACAGTTTGAAAATGCTGGCTATCATACCAACCCTTTGGAGATTATACTTCACAATAACATATAAAAGACTCTTAGGTGTCCGTTTTAGGATGCTTTTGAACTTGGCTTAAACCAATCTTTGGTAAACTAGCTGATTACAGAATCCTATGTTTGCATGACATTAATAGAAATCTAATGGAGCTGAATATTTGGGAGATGCAGAGTGGACAGTGTTTTACAGTAATGTGACATCAGTAATGTCACAGTGGATGTGTTAATAAATAATAAAGGAGCCTTGCAGAATCAGTGGATTCTGGCTCAGTGGATTGAGCGCTGGCATGCGAACCAAAGGGTCACCAGTTCGATTCCCAGTCAGGTCACGTGCCTGGGTTGTGGGCCAGGTCCCCAGTTGAGCATGTGAGAGGGAACCATACATCTCACACATCAATGTTCCCTTCCGTTGCTCGCTCCCTTCCCCTCTCTCTAAAAGAGAAGAAATAAAATCTAAAATACTTTCTAAAAACAAAAGTCTAGTGCATCGGGCATGATGTGGAATTTCTGATGTTGACATTGGTAGTTGATACAAGCTTTTAATATGCCATAGTTACCTCATAGAGTTGATATGGTTCTGGTGAAAGGCAAACATGCTTGGCATTTCATAGAGCTTGGGCAGCTTTGTTGAAGGTAGAGTTCCAATTTTCAACAGATTTATCAGATATTAAAACTTGTTTACACACACACACACATACACCCCGCCCCCCTCCTGAGTTCCTTGACAGTATAGGACACACGGTTGGTGACCATTGGACTGGAATGTCTTCTTTTTAGGTCCAGGTGGTTTTTTTATTCCTTTGCCTTTGTTGCCAGGTAAAATATTAGAGATGCAATTAAGAATTGGAGAGCAGCCTTTGTACTTATCTTTAGAAGGCTCAGTCAATTGAAAGATATATTGGGTGTTTTTCACAATGTTAAGTGAAGCATAAATTAGTTTTTTATCTCGTTTGCATGAAACTTAATTTGATACACGACAGGTGCTCCTTTCGTAGATATCTCTTGCAAAACAAGTAGATAAGATAAAGCTGGTAGACTTGGTAGGAGGTATTCTGGGAGGAATTATCAGTTAATCACACTGCACATTGGGACACCTTTCACAGTGGCTGAAAGTGTCATGTGGGCAACATCTCCCCGCCCAGTAACATCTCTTTCCTGTCTCTGTTTCATCTTGTGTGTCCCGGTCAGGGGTGACAGTGAGGTCTGTGTGTTAACCCCGGCTCTATCGCAGAGGTTTGCTTAACATCAGTGAGCCTTAGCTTTCTCTTTTGCAAAGAGCAATATCCTGACGCCATACGGTGTTAGGTGTTGTAAGAGAAATGCCAACCATGAAAGACCCAGTATAGTTTCTGGCATATAACATGACCTGGATGTGTTCCTTTCTTGTCCTTCATTCTTTGTCTGTCTACATTTAAAGTTCTTCCCATTCTACCCATTGCCTGAGCTCCATGTTGGTTTCCTGCAATTTCCTACCCTTACACATTTCTTATTCCCCCTCATTGTAAATGGAATGGTTTTATTATTCTTCCTTTTAATGTTTTAAAGATTTTATTTATTTTTAATAGAGAGGGGAAGACAGGGACAGAAACATCAATGTGTGGTCCCCTCATGAACGCCCCGCACTGGGGACCTGAGCTGCAGCCCAGGCATGTGCCCTGACGGGGAGTCGAACCAGCAACCCTTTGGTTCGCAGGCCGGCACGCAATCCACTGAGCCACACCAGCCAGAGCTATTATTCTTTCTATGACCCTGTTCCTGGGCTGCACCTTCGCTCTCTCCCTCTGCATTGGTCTTTTCCCTAGGCATTAATCATACGTTGATCTCCCCCATCTGAAAAAGTCTTGGTTTTACTCTGCTCTTTCCTTGAGCTACGAATATTGTCCTCCCCTGCACTTCTTTACCCTAATGCTGGAATGTGTTATGTATACCAGCTGCTTCCACTTCTCCACTCATTAATCCTTAATTCTCAGCACTTGCCCTATATTCTGCTATTTTACTGGAAGCTCCTCTCTCGAAGGTCACCAAGAAACTGTTTTTTCAAAATTTAGTAACATCCTTCATTCTTCATTTTTCTAGACCTTTCTGTGGCATTGAATTCTCTTGACTCTGTTAAGTGTTTCCTTTGCCTTGCACTGACAAGTTATGATCCAAGCCCTCTCTCTCCCTTTCTAATTACTGTTGTTCTAGAAGCTCTTTCACGCCTCCTCTTCTCTGCCATTGCCTGCTTACCCAAAGGTTATCCCTGGCCCGTTGGCTCTGTCCCATGCACTGCAGTTCAGTAGGACTAAATTATGTGTGCAGATGAATCTGACCAGCTGTTTCCTCTCATATTCACACAGTTATCACTTGAGAATCGGCCCATGGGGGAAGTGATTCTTTCCAATTGGACTGGCTGTGAGTAAACTTTTGGTACCACCATTACCCTCCTGACATTCAAGACTCCAAAACTGATTGCCAGCCATCCTGTACAGAGGGCGCGTGTGGCTGAACATGGGCAAACGGAGCCCCAAATGATTCAGCCCACCAGCGGGCACAAGAGCAGGAGGCGCGTCAATGTGGCATGCCATGGGGTCTCCGTTCTGTCTTTGAGCCAGATCAACAAGTCTTGGAGGTCAGGTCTAGCCAAACCCCCATCCATCCACTGCACAGAAACGGGAACCTTTTACCATCAAGGTATGGCAGGGCTCAAAGTCATGAAGAGGTAGCCCAACAAGGATGGTGAGATTGGCTGGTAGGAGGTTACAGTTTCAAAGGGGCTGTCCTGCCCCAGGCCAAGTCCCGCTCACTAAATGGATGACCTTAGGACCTGCGGCAAGGAGTTTTTCTTTCCTCTTTGCCTCCTGTTATTTAACTACAATTTCTAGTCATGTCTACTCTGCTTAGAACTACTGAATCCACAAAATCTCCCCACCCTTTACCCCTCCCTCTGTTTCTCTTCCCTAGGCTTAACTGCAAAGCACCATGAAAACTACTTCTAACTCAAATAAATATTTTGTCTATATAGAGGATAGTAGGTAAGTTCAGGCTCTGAAGTCAGCTTGGACTAGATCCGAGTGCCTCCGCGGGATGTATAACTTTGAGCAGTGTGGTGAATTGAATGTCACCCTCCTCTTTGTGAAGGATTAAATGATGCAGTGTTTGTAAAGCAGTGAGCGCGTGGCTTGGCTATTCCCCCAAGAGTTTCCTCCTGCCTTAGAGGTATTTTTTTCCTGCGCTTCGACGAACTATTGGTGAGCACTGGTGAACAGCCCACCAAGGCCCCATGCGGCTCAGCTTCTAAAAATCTTAACTTCTTCCAACCAGAAGGGACATGATTACAACAGATGAGTAGTTGCCAGATACTTGCACAGGAGACTTACTTGAGTGAACTTTAAAAAAATACAGATTTCTTGGCCCTACTCAGATTTGCTACATAAGAATCTCAGAGGGAGGTGGGAGTGCTGTGATGTTGTATATTTTTGAACTCTTCTGGGGCCTAAGTGGTCCTAATGTGCAGTCAGTTCTTTCACCATGACTGCGAACAGATGAGAATAAGAAACGGTACTTCCCACCATCTGAGTCTGTTCTAGTTTCCAGTTCTTGAGTGGAGCAGAAGAGAAGCGCTGGTCGACTGCGGCGAATGCGTTATCTGAAGACAAGCATTTTTGTACCCTGTTGCATATTTCCATACCATCTCTCTATTTACACTGAGTTCTTAAGTGCCCTTCGAGTGGGATAACCATAATTTCTGAATGTGAAGCACGGGGTGGAGATATTGATAATTATTCTGGAACAACCGACATAAACCAGAGTTGCCCCAATCGAATAGGGACGTGTGGTTGTCCATAAGAACCTGGCATAAGTCAACACTGAGGGGGAGGAGACTCCCATGGGAAAAGGTCACGTGGGAGTAGAACATCTGCCAGGTTTTGCCTTCTTTCTGCTTCTCTTTCTTCCCTGATGTCTTTATTTGGTACCCAATGGGACATACGTGAAGAGTGGTTGGATTGGCAAACACCAGTGCTGGGTGGGACCGCAGGGGGATGGGTCCATGTTGGAATGATCTGTGAGTTTGATGTTGCGCAGCCTGTCAATTAAATGCAGACATAACAACGCAGTCAACCACAAGAGGGAGCAAATATTTATGCTTCCGTTCCATGTAATCGGGGATGAGCTGGGCCCTGGAACACAAGAATAAATGAGATTCCTTGTCTTCACGGAGCTAATGGAAGAGTAGAAAGTATGAGCAAGTGCATAAACCACTCGAATTCAGGTTTTCTTGAGAAACAAGTAATGCAATGGAAGCCACAAAATAATACTGATCCGGATCCCAGCCAGCAATGCGATCCACATCAAAATTTCTCTCATGGTTTCCTGGTCTTTCCTTTCTGTTAACTTTTGGTTGCCCGTTTTTACTTTTTCTCTGTGTCTCATAATCCTAAATTTTATGTAGCCTTACCCAGTACTAAAGATGCAAATGCTTTTAATCCCGAAAATTTCCAGTGGTACAATCTTCTCTGTTCACAAATCTAACTTTCTGACGCCAGCAGTTCTGAGTGTGAGGGCTGTTGGAAATATTTGACAGGAAGGTGTGGTCCTTCCTACTAGAGATGATTTTTAATTCAAAAGTGAGGTATTTTAACACAAAGGAATCTCAACATTGTGTATCTGTAGGGTTGCCAGATTGAACAAATACAAGGTACCTAGTTAAATTTGAATTTCAGGTAAACAATGAATTCCTTTTTTTTTCAAAGTAGGAATACCGTATTTTGCCATGTATAATGTGCACTCATATTTTTGGCCCAAACTTTCAGTAAAGTAATCTTCCATTTAAATTTTTTACTTATTTATATTTACAAACAAAACCGATGATCATATCCCAGGGTATTATTTTGCATGCGGATATTGTTACTGCTTTCTAGAGTTACACTTTTAACACATAAGCATAAATAAAGGAATTAAAAACATTTACATAGATATAGAATTAGTACTACCCATGGATAATGCATATCCTTATTTCTCCCTCAAAAATTTGAGCAAAAAAGTACACATTATACATGGCGAAATCTGGTATGTGCCATGCAGTATTTAGGATATACTTATATATTTTCATTTCATTGTTTATCTGCAATGCAAATTAAACTGGGTGTCTTGTATCTTATCTGGCAACCCTACAAATCTGAATCGAAGTTCCAAGATCTCTTACATTTAGTCTTCATTTTCATAACCTTAGCTCTGACCATGCGCCACCATGAGATGGTTATTTTTCATTCTTTCAGAAACCATTAAGTAACCTACTGTGGTTGAGGACTCAGCGGTACAAAGGAATGCACTGTGCACTTGCTGGTTGGAAGTGCAGGTCAAGTGCGGGCAGTTGATGGCTTGCAGCAGGAAACAGGTGATCTCAATGAAGCCTCCATGGAGGGCAGTCACTGGGTTCAGGGGCAGATTTGGAGCAGAGGTAGACAGCTGTGGGCCCAGAGACAAGGCAGGGAGGGACACTTCCTGAAGGCAGGACTTGTGGTTTATTCAGTTTATATTGTCACATGGCTTAAACAGTCTCTGCACATAGCAACTGTTGAGATAATTGGGTGAATTAAATCGCCTCATCCAAGGAGAATACCCTCTGCCTTTTTCTTTCTGCATGATCCACCGGGAAATGAAATTGTCGACTAATTTATTTCTTAGTTGGCTGCTGTACATGATGTGCTTCCCTCCTCAAACTTTGTACTTGGCCCCGAGGGGTTCAGCAAAAGCATTGGCATGAGCAAGAATGAATGCACTGGGAGACTGTGGTCAGCTAAGGTGGGCAGAGAGCTTCCTTTTAACGTTAGGGCTGAGTGTGAGGGTGTGTGTGTGTGTGTGTGTGTGTGTGTGTGTGAAGAGTGATGGAGTGTGAGCATTAGGCTCAGCATAGATTGCTGTGTTGGCATTTTACAATATAAAACTTTCATTAGAATCTCCAAAGTACAGATTAATTACGGAGTGGGCCACAGTCACTGCTGAAGGCAGGAAATGACCCAGTGTCAAAGGCAAGGTCATTGAGCATTTGTTCTGGCTTGAGCCTAGAGGCCCACACAAAGACCACTGAGAGATCCTCACAATGAGCTGCGCTCATGCTTTTCTTGCTGCTGCACTTCCTGGCAACTCTGATTTGCAGCCTCCTGAAATGTTGCCAGCCAACTCCGTGGGTGGCAAGAAATATCCAAAACAAAGTTAAAATAAACTCACTTTCATTTAAAATGCAATTATATATGGATATATATAAAATATATATAATTTAGGAGCAGTGGGATGGGGTGTTAGAAAAGCAAACAAAGCAATGGAGCAGCAATGGTGGGGATGGCAAAGTCGGACAAAAGGAAACAGGCTCAAGTCTCGTTAAGGGAATGAACACTGCTGGGGGGGAGGTGGAAACCAGAGTGAAAGCAGCATCTAAATTTAGTTTTAATCAGACTCCTGGGAATTCATCTCTTTTCTTCAGCGGCCCTCAATAGAAAGATTTGCCCTCGTGGTATCTAATTTTAATCTTTAATCTTTATTTATGATTCATTTCATTCATTCAGTATTCATTTTTTGTGCTAACTCTGCTAAATACCAGGCTTATTAACAGATAGGATGGCTTTTTTTTTTAAAGATTTTATTTATTTATTTTTAGAAATGGGGAAGGGAGGGGGAAGAGAGTAACGTGTGCTTTCCTGTCACATGGACCTCCCTCACTGGGGACCTGGCCTGCAACCCAGGCTTGTGCCCTGACTGGGAATTGAACTGGCGATCCTATGGTTCACAGGCCTGCGCTCAATCCACTGAGCCACATCAGCCAGAGCTAAGATGGGTTTCTTCTGTGTTCAGTGAACACCCTCATATTGCCACCCCCGCTACAAACGATGTCTGGCCTTGACAGGGAGCCAGGAAGAGGATGCGACATCAGGGGGTTGAATTTAGTGAGCTCTTCAAATGGTAATCATTGCCAGCCCACGTGTGCAGAGTCCCGCACATCCCTTCTGGGGAAGGTAGGGATGGAAATGGCTTTGAGCATGAAATTATATGTACTCAGCTCAAGGACAAATAGGGGTAAAGCAATGAGAAGAGAGAGGATGAAATGTTCCCTCCTTTTACAACCCTAAATGTAATTGTAGTTAACAGTAGCTGTCTTTCACTGTGCCGTTCCTGTGGGAAGAGAGGCCTTCCAAATGTTGTGTGTGATAGAGGGGCTAGAGTTCCTTCTTGCAGCACAACTTGATCTTTCTTTGTCCGTCGGATAAGTAAAGAAAGTGTTTACGATATCAAAAATCGTGCTTTTGCAATAGCAGAAAAATGAAACAAATTAAGTTTTTTTGGCACGCGTAACTAATGATGAAATAAGTACCATTTAGCTGCTTTAGAAGATTAAAAGGGGAGTGCTTAGATTTCAGGATAGTGTTTTATATCCAATATTCAGTATTCTACTTTTATCTGGTACTGTGTTTTATAGAGAGCAATTTCACAGCACATATTTGAAATTTAGAGTAGGGCCATAGAACATGGCTTTTTATAAAAAAAGAGATAAACAAGAAAAATTAATGGCATCAGAAAAGCACTGAGTATAAGATGTGTGTATATTTATCAAATGATTTAGTCAGTATATATATATTATATATATACTTATATATATATATATATATATATATACTTTTATATATATATTTTTAAAGATGTTATTTATTTCTTTTTAGAGAGGGAAAGGGAGGGAGAAAGAGATGGAGAGAAACATCCCTGTGTGGTTGCCTCTCATGAGCCCCCCAGGAGGGACCCAGCCTGCGAGCCAGGCATGTGCCCTGAATAGGAATTGAACCAGCGACTCTTTGGTTCACAGGCTGACGGTCAGTCCACTGAGCCACACCAGCCAGAGCTATTCAGTATATATTTTTAAAATATGGTTAGTATAAAAAATGGTAAAATACAACCATAAATGATGATAAAGCACAACCCAAATGTGTATATACTTTTATAATGAGCATACAAAAATTTTTAATGAGCTTCGAAAAAAACTAAGATTTTCCAAAAGCCAGAAACAAGTAGGAATGAAAGATGAGATAATAATTTTAAAGTTGCGTTGGCTGATGTTGCTCAGTGGATTTAGCTCTGGCTTGTGAACCAAAGGTCTCCACTAGGGTGTGCATGAGTGGCAACTACACCTTGATGTTTCTCCCTCTCTCTTTTTCCCTCCCTTCCCCACTCTCTAAAAATAAAATAAGTAAAATCTTTAAATTAAAAAAAATAATTTAAAAGTATTTTCTGCCCTGACTAGTGTGGCTCAGTGGATTGAGCACTGGCCTGTGAACCAATGGGTCGCAGGTTCAATTCCCAGTCAGGGCACATGCCTGGGCTGTGGCCCAGGTCCCTAGTTGGGGGTGTGCAAGAAGCAACTGATCGATGTTTCTCTCACACATCGATGTTTCTCTCTCTCTTCCTCCCTTCCCCTGTCTCTAAAATATAAATAAAGAAATGAAAATTTTTTTAAAAAGGCAAGTGCCACTTCTGTTCTCAGGTATTCATCACTGAGAAATTGGTGACTGGCAGGGTTTGTCTCAAAAACACTCGGGGAGTTAGCCCCTCACATTACCCTTGACAAATTTGCAAAGGGGCGAGGGGAGGAGGCGAAGGGAAGAAAACTGCTTGCATACGTCTTTGAGTTCAGGGAAGTGTGGATGCTGAAGCTTGGCACAAGGACCCAGACCGGAAACTCTTTCTTCACTTCTGAAACAGTTTGTACAGTCTCTTGTTCTCATGATGTTCAAGGTTCTTTGATTGCTTTCAAATTAGAGTTATGCAACTGCTGTATCGCACTCAGAGCCTTCACACAGTCAGACTTATTTCTTACTCATGTCATGTGCAAGTATGCCATGCCATGTCATGTCATGTGTGAGCATGTCATACCTTGTGCAGGTATGTCATGTGTCATGTCATGTGCAGGTATGGCATCTTTCAGTCCAGGGCGAAACTATGGCGTATGGTGGGGGGTAAGTACAGTTTTTACATTTTTCGAATGTTTAAATGGTTTAATAATAAAAAGAACGCAGCCGTGGCTGGTGTGGCTCAGTGGATTGAGCACGGACTGTGAACCAAAGGGTCGCTGGTTCGATTCCCAGTCAGGGCACATGCCTGGGTTGCAGGCCAGGTCCCCAGTAGAGGGGGCACACGAGAGCCAACCACACATTGATGTTTCTCTCCCTCTTTCTCACTCTGTTCCCCTGTCTAAAAATAAATAAATAAAATCTTTAAAAAATAAAAAGAATGCAAATTTTGTTTTGTTGTTTTAAAGATTTTATTTATTTTTAGAACAAACTTACTAGGAAACTTAACTAACAGCTTTATTTCCTCTAGACATGGGGCGTTCCGACTAGCTGGCTGCCTGCTTGCAGGTTCGTGCTTGTGTGTTTCATAAATAAACTTGCTATCTCATTTTCACTGTACATGTTGTCTCTTGCTTGAATTCTCATCTTGCCAGCAAGACAAGAACTGGAGAGAGGCGAGGACCCCCCTGACGCGGGTCTCCCCGGTAACAGTTGTGCTGGAACACAGCCATGCTCACTGGTTTCCTTGTTGTCTGTGTGGCAAGGGCAAGGCTGAGCGCTGCTGGCAGAAACTACGTGGGCGACAGAGTATAAATATTTTCCACCTGCTCTTTAGAGAAGGAAGCCTGGCAACCCTTGGTCTAGGGGCTTGATCATCTTCTAGGGTGTCATAGTACCCACTGGAGGGGAAGAGAGGGTGAATCTGGTGGATCTCGCAGGTTCCAGGGGAAGGATAAAACACGGCACTGCCTACACAGTTGGCCCGAAGGCAAATGCGTGTCCCCCGTCCCTGGAGGGGTGGCTGGTCAACGCCGTCTAGCAAAGCGCAGTGGATGAGAGCACACAGGTATGAGTCACTGTCTGCTGTTTTGTCTGAAATACTTAGTTTTGTAGACTCACCCTTGAGTCGTGGCCTCAACAATGACCTCTGGTGATTTTTAAGTTCTATGAATGCATGAGCTCTTTCACCCCACTCCCCACGCTTATTTCAGCTCCCCACACTTTGGTTCCTCCGTGTGCATAGTCACGAGATGGGGGACAGGGGGGTTTGTTATTTGGCTTTAGATTTTTTTTTAAGTTCAAGATGAGCAATGTGATCAAAACAGCAAGCAGGGTGGGGGGGTCCCATAATTGAGCTGGGTTTGACAGACTCATTTCTGTAGTCACTGAACTAGGCCTGCAATAGGTGTTTGAAATCTTTTTTTTTTTTTAAGATTTTATTCATTTATTTTAGAGAGGAGAAGGGAGGGAAGAGAGAGAGAGAGAGAGAAACATCAATGTGTAGTTGCCTCTCAAGGATACCCAACTGGAGACGTGGCCCGCCACCCAGGCATGTGCCCTGACTAGGAATCGAATCAGTGACCATTCGGTTCGCAGGCTGGTGCTCAATCCACTGAGCCACACCAGCCAGGGCAGGTGTTTGAAATCTTGATCAAAGCAGTGTTTCATTTTTCTGGATCCTGTCATCTTTCCTTTTGGTCTGATTAGACCTGCTGCTATTTGCGAGTTAGTATTCAATGGGCCCCTTCCCAAAAGGTAATGCTTCATTGGAGTATAATTTCATGTAACAGTACAAGCTCCTATAAATTCAAAGATTTTGATGAGCCAGATTTCTCTTTTAATGCAGAATAGATGATAGGAATCCAGCCATCAGATTTCTAGATTTCTACAGGGAGCACTTTCAAAGTAAAACCCAAGGGGGCCTTGATTTTCTTGGGTTCCTGGGAATTTTCTGACATCATGGATAACCTTTAACATTTATTAGTACACCAAAGGCAGTTTACCAAATTGGTATATAACTTACTATGTTAAGGACATTTATCTGTTTTGATCTCATATTGGAACAAGCCTGACTCAGACCTTGTCCAATGGGTCACTTTTTTGCCACCTATGATGAATCTTGGAGGGCCCTGGAATAGTTCCAATTGCTTGGAAAGTGGGAGGTGGAGGGTGCGGCACTTGGATTGAGCAACTCAGTACTGCCTAGATGGAAGCCTTGGAGGGTGTCAAATGACTTCTTTGACCTTCAGTTCCTTTGAGTAGTTTCTGTTGTTCCAGGCCAGACTTCCTTCAGTCCACCTGCTACTGCGGGTCTTTCAGCTTCCCGTAAACTTGGGGCCTAATCCCCCATTGGGGCCCACGTTCTTCAAAGCACTTCACCTAAGTATTCTGAAAGCTTTGGGTAGGGCCTCCCTTTTTTGTGATTCCTGTCCTCTTCTGAGGCCTCTGGGGGCTGAAACAAGGGATCCTACACTGTATATAGGTCCACCAAGGTCAGTGGTTCTTAACCGGGGGTAATTTTGTCCTCAGAGACCTTTTTTGGGTATCATGACTAGGGGGTGGGGTGAGAGCCAACTTTATCTAGGGGGTGCAGGCCGGTGATGCTGCTGAACATACTCCAGTGAACGGAACAGCCCCCACCACAAAGAAGAACGTGGCCTAAAACTGAAAAATCTCGCAGTGCCAACGATGAGAAACCCTGAATTGTTGGGTTGGCCAAAAAGTCCGTTTAGTTTTGTCCATAAAAGAAAGGGCACATTTTTTTCATTTTCACCAATAACTTTATTGATTTGAGTATTTTGAGTATGTCAGCTGTCTCCCATGTGGTATAACGTTGATTGTTCTCAGTAAACGTCTCAATTTGACCGCTGTCCACTCCAACTGGTCTACCCGCCTGGGGAGCATCATTCAGCAAAAAATCTCCAGCACGAAACTTTGCAAACCAGTTTTGACAGGTTCGATCTGTCACAGCACCTTCTCCATACACTGCACAAGTCTTTTTTTATTTTTGTGTTTTTACCTTTCTTGAAATAATGAAGCATAATATGCTGAAAATGTCACTTATTTTCTTCTATCTTCAATATGAAAATGGCTACACAACAATTTCACCAAGTTTGATTCTTTTTAAATGCACGCTGATATGACAGCTGTCACAATACCATCTAAGAAAATTGTTTCAAAGGAAGTTAAAGACAAATAAGCGCTGCTAGAGCCGTCCTATGGAAAAAAAACAAGTTGACTTTTTGGCCAATCCTGACATGATTCTTCTAAGCTGAGTGACCGTGGACCACTCCCAATGTTCCAGTTTTAGGCAAAAGTTAAGTCACTAGGTGTCTGGCCCCAGTGAGTGAGTTCCAAGCTCCTCCCCTTGGGGCACACTGTGTCCCGTTGGGGAGTGTGGCCATGCATCAAAAGCTTGTCAGGACACTCATGATTTATTGAGTCTTCTTCCTTGAATAGCATCCCTGCGCTGCTGCAGATTGGAATGAACTGGGGAGCTGTAAAATAATTCTGGGGCCCAGGCTCTGTATTTTTTAAAAGTCCCCTGGTGAATCCAGGGGTAAAGCCAGCATGGGGAACCACCGCTCTGGCCCATCCATGCCAGTCTGCCCAGCAGGGTTCTGTCACCTTTATTTTTGTCATGACCACACCCCCCCCAAAATCACCACCATGGAGGTGCCAGGGCAGCCTCTGTCCCACACACAGGCAGCAAATGTACCTTGTTTGTCATTTACAGCCTGGTGACCTACACATATGGAAGTGCTATTGCCAAAGCCCGATATTGGAGATTTGCAGTGAAACCAACCTTCCAATTTTGTATAAAAGTAATTCTCTAGCTTCCCGCTGCCATCAGAGGGAACCTGACCCCTGACTGGGGACAGCTGCCCTGCGGAGTGGAAGACGACTGAAGGGTGACTCAGAATTGCTCACCAGGGCCAACAGATAGAAGGAATTTTCTGGCACTCCGTGGCCTCTCACAGACTTCATTTACTCTAAACGCAGTAATTTTCAACTGCCATGCCACAAGCATTTTTTTTTAATAGGAAAGGCTTTTATTTTATTTTTTTAAGAATTTATTTTTTAAGAGGGGAAGGGAAGGAGCAAGAGAGGGAGAGAAACATCCATGTGTGGTTGCCTCTCATATGGCCCCTACTGGGGACCTGGCCCACAACCCAGGCATGTGCCCTGCCTCGGAATCGAACCATCGACCCTTTGATTCGCAGGCCAGCGCTCAATCCACTGAGCCACACCAGCCAGGGCTGCCATAAGCATTTTTAAAACATCCAGTATTCAGTGTCCCTGACTATTTATTCCTGGGCACTGACCTCTTTTCCTTTAGATTGTCCAATAAAATAATGACAACAGTCAACTCAACCATGGCTGTTCAGTGTGAATGAATCAAAAGTACACCTATTTTTTGTCAGCTCGGCAAAAATTGTATTTTTTGATGTGCCGTAGAATTTTAGTAATTGGTTGATGTGTTCCACGAGATGAAAAAGGTTGAAAATCGCTCTTCTAACCTTTCAGCAGGCGTTCTGTCCACTATAAGGCTGGTAACCTCTACAGGGATTGTCAATGGGGTTCAGTGTGGACATAGCTACATTCTAAGGGAGTAACTATTTTTCAGCTTGTAATTAAGAAGGTGATATACACGCATCCACATGGATAGCGCACTATTCTTCATTTAATTGTACATTTCTAATAAAATAAGTGATCATCTCAGTTCTGATGAAATGAATGGTAATCTCTGTTCACCAAACCATTTGTACCCTTATTCATTGCACACTTTCCAAACTGTCCTGTTCCAAAAAACATATCTGGATGATGAGTTTAGGTACAAGGACTCTATTATCATTTTGAAAAACTAAAATACATTCCCCACTCATCCAAGAACTCCAGTTTTCCCCAAATACCGCAAAAGTAGTCTGGAACAATCCACCATGGATTTCTGCATAACAAAGGATATACCACAAAAATGATAAAATTTCTCACTATTGGACAAATGCGTTGTTGGGTTTTGTGTCTATGTGTGCAAATTAGTTATGGCAGGTTTTCAGTTTGGTCAGCAAATCTGCAGGACAAGCATCTTTGCCGGTGGTTAGAGAAGATACTTGGAAGAAAGAATCCCGGATACTTACACGGCTGTTTAGATGCACAAAGTGGGAGATTTCCTTTTTGCTACATAGTGCACTAAAGATTCTTCCACTGCAGGGAATACACCCAGGTTATGCTATTCACAAAAGCTTTTCTCTAAGATTGTGTCGGAAGGGGAAGGAGTAAGATAAGCATTTATTCCAGTAGCTTTGAGGCCATCAATTCTTCATCCCAGAGTGAGCAGCACACAGAAACAATTGTCCATGTCCTCGGGGGCCTTTTTCTTTTCATTCATACTTTCAAAGAAAGGAGGTGTACCCAGTTCCTGCCTGTGCTTGGGTGAGCTGGCTGTCAGTCAGAGTCTGGGATCCCTGCGTATTCCACCTTGCTGGGGGGAGTGGTTGGTTTCCATTTACTGGATGCTAGGAGCTTTTACTTTTCTCCACTTGTGGTCTCGTCTCTTCAGGCAGTGGATGAAATGATCATCTTGCCAGTTGAGGAAGGAGTGTACTGAGGACAGCTGAGTTAACTGGTGATTTGATTCTGATTTATTGGGGGATGTTCAGTTCGAGCTCCTGTGTATTGCTGCACAGTTTGGTTGTCAGACAGGGCAGCATGGGTGACATAACCGTGGGACTGACATCCAGTCTCACTCTGCCTTCTCGCTCTGGACCTGTCAGCAGTGAAGCCATTCAGCCTGCAATGAGCCAGGGGCCTCCCACCCAGGGCAACACGTTGCCATCCACGCACACCACACACAGATGGAGACATACTTGCAAACTGAACTTTTCTGGTAGGAACAGTTAGAAAGTTCAGAAAAAAAACAGGTAGCACTAATTTTCATAACATTTTATTTTAGTGCATATATCTCAAATACCATTTTAATATCTAATCCATAGAAAATTAATAGGTATTTTGCATTGTTTTTATATTAAGTCTTTGAAATCTTGTGAAATTTGGCACATAGAACACATCCCAATTTGGACCAGCCACCGTATTTTCAGCACTCTGTCATGTGTGGCTGGTGGCTCTTGTGTGGGACAGTTCTAGAGGGCCCACGGTGGTTCTCCCGACACACCTGTTTCCATGGTTACTGGGATTTGCAGGATGACACGAGATGTGTCTTTTTGAGCACATTCCCTCCAGACAGAAAGAATGGCGTCTGGTCCATGGCTTCTGTGAGTAAAGCAGGCTTTGTCTGGGACACAAGCACACTTCTTCGTGAACTTATATATTATCTCTTTGTGTGTCATAGCGACAGAGCTGAGTAGCTGTGGTGGAGATAGGAAGGCCTGCCAAAGCTAAAATATTCACTCAAAAATTATCTCTTTGTAAGAAAAAGTAACTAGATCCTGCTCTAGACCAGGTGCTGGGTACCTAGGACACTGGAATTGAGAGTTCGAGGCCTGCTTCCAGGTTCCAGAGGGCAGGCTCCCCAAAGATGGGGAGGCGGGGACTTGGCAAAGGGAAGGCAGGCAGAGCTAAAGTGCATGAGCTGTGTGGGGGGGACTGTGACACCCCTGGGTGCTGTCTCCTCAATGCCACATTGTGGGGTGGGACTCGGAAGAGTCTAAAATTTGTAAATTTGGAGTTTGTTTGATTTTCATTGGAAAATTATTTGATTTAGCAGACCATTAGCTCAATTTGTAGGTTTTGCATATCTAGATGTATTATGTGTGGGCCTGTTTAGGTTTTCTTGCGTAGAGCCACAAATGTGGAGGCGGGGCCTGCAGGGAAGGGGTGTGCCTCGCTTACATGAAGGCACTATGGGCAGAGGGAGAGAGGTGCCTGGTTGAACCACCCTTTCATCTGGCCCTGACATTTTTTGTTCCTCAAAAAAAAACCTCTGGTCTGTGGCCTTTCCTGAGTGTAATTCAACTCATAAACTGACCACGAGAAGGATATTCCGAGGGTTGAGAAGGGCTAGCAAGTTCTTGGCCAATTGGCAGATGTTTACTGTGTCCTCCCCTGGAGCCTTCATAATAATGGACATGACCCCTTGGATCTCCCCTCTGACTTAGTCACCTTTCCTTTCCCCAGGACCTTGGCTCTGTCCGTAGAGCATGTCCAAGTACAGTCACGGGGGATGTATTGCCACAGAGGTGCCTGCACTGAAATTGGGTCCCTGTGCCTTCTGTACCAGCCAGGGAAGCCAGTAGTGTTCTTTCCCCTTTGGGCTTTGCAAACAGATGTTTTGACAGCTCACCGCTGCTTCTTGTGATTCATTTCCTCGCAATTACTGAACCGTGGGTCCCATGGGGGTTCTGAATAGAAGGCTTCACAGTCTGATTGCTGCTGTGTTAAAGTCAAAGTTGTGTTCCTCTCCCTCTCTTTCTCCCTCCATTCCCCTCTCTCTAAAAGTAAATATAAAATCTTTGAAAAAAAATGAAACCGAAGTCATGGTTCACGAGGCATCAAAATGCATTCACTATGTCTCTGCGCTCACTTGACTGAAAGAAAGAACTTTGATTTCCCACCATCTTCTGATATATAATGATTATATTTCTGGCCCCGGCTGGTGGGGCTCAGTGGATTGAGTGTCAGCCTGCAAACCAAAGTGTCGTTGGTTCGATTCCCGGTCAGGGCACATGCCTGGGTTGTGGGCCAGGTCCCCAGTTGGGTGCATGCAAGGGGCAACTGATCAGTGTATCTCTCACACATGGATGTTTCTGTCCCTCTCTTACTCCCTCCGTTCCCCTCTCTCTAAAAATAAATAAATAAAATCTTTAACGAGAAAGATTACATTTCTGTGCTCTTAGCAGACAAAAGGCTAAGGTAGTAGAAAGATACGTGCAAGATCCTTAAGCTCTTCACATCATTTATTCATTGATGGTCCAGGGTACACGGTGACCTGCTATGGAGCCTCTGAGTCCAAAGACGAGGCAGTTAATTTCCCTGGACTTTGGGGTATTCATTCCTTGAAAATGGAGTACCTGAGGCAATTTTGAAAGGATAGAGTTTTCACGTTCTCTCATGATGCTGCTAAACCACTTAGAGTCTCATAGGAAAAAAAAAGCCCTATTTTTCTTTGCATGATTCTTAAGGTAATTGTAGGTCTTTTATTTTCTACTGACGACAAATAGTGCAGACCAAAGGAGGTACATATCGCAGGAGATTTGTAAACCAGTTTAGCATATTGTGGTATAATCTTTCTTGGACACCTTAAAATTAAGGTCTCACTTTTCATTAATGTGATGGCCATAGAGTATCATTACATCTGCCAAGAAGATGGGGTTCTTTTAATTTAAAAGGAAGATGAAAAATTCAGAAACCAGATTTCCATCGACTTAAATCCACGGTGTTAAACTGGAAGAGTGGGCAACTAATAAGTCTAGGGGATGTTTTGGTCTAATGGGCCAGTAGTTAGTGCCAACTAAAATCTGAAGGGGATTCAGAGTAGGTGAAATTTGTCTTCAGTTTTCTTACTTCGCTCTTTCTTTTTCCCCAACTGTAGAGCAGCTATTCCCAACTCAGCGGTGTGGCCTTCAGGGCAAAAGCGGGCAGCGTCCTGTGCAGTTTAGGGTGTTTAGCAGCAGCCCTGACTGTTACCCACTAGATACGTCAGTAACACCCCCCCCCAGTTACTACAACCCAAAGTGTCTCTAGATGTTGTCAAATGTCCACTGTCCTTGAGGAGCAAAATCCCTCTGGCTGAGAACTTCTGACTTAGTGGCTTCTGTCCCCCTGTCTCTGGTTGTACTGCTCCATGCCATCTTCTGAAGTTTTTTAAAAATTTTTTAAAGGTTTTATTTTTTTACTTTTAGAGAAAAGGGAAGGGCAGGAGAAAGAGAAACATCCATGTGTGGTTGCCTCACATGTGGCCCCCACTAGAGACCTGGCCCACAACCCAGGCATGTGCCCTGACTGGGAATTGAACCGGTGACCCTCTGCTTCACAGGCCCGTGCTCAATCCACTGAGCTACACCAGCCAGGGCCATCTTCTGAAGTTTTGAACTCAGCACATCAATCCCCCATCCCCCAGTGCCCTCCTTAGGAGTGTGGGTGCTTCAGAACCATTGCTTTCTCCCCTAAGACAAGATCCTTAGGAAGGAAGGGTATGGTTGTATTTTCAAGCGGTTTACACTAGTGTGTGAATGTCTCATGGGCCGAACTCAGACCAGCATATCTGCATTTTAAAAGAACTTGTTCAACTACATGTTTAGTCAAGAAAAAAATACGAAACCATCTGTAGCTTTTACTATTTGTCGCATGCTCTTTTTGGACATCAAAGAGCAGTTTTATCACCTAGGCAAGGCTCTGGAAGAGGAAACTTAACCTCAGGGAGATTACGTTATGTGAACCAGGCCTCAGTCTAAGAAAGGACAGTCCTTGAGTTCTCTCAGATCTTAGCAAGGTGTTCAAGGTATTTTGGAATGTTCAGGGGGTCCCTCTAGGTGCTTCTCAATTGTCCCAAGTGATCACTAATATTCTACCTCGCACCTGGCATAGAAAACCATCCCCTTTCATACCAAATATTGTTCCTCGTGTGTCATGAAAACAGTGAAGTAGTGAAATTCCAACCAAATGACACGTCTGTTTGAGCTTTATTGCGGTTTGGGGGCAGGTGGTATTAGACAAAGTATAATTTTACCTGCTGAGGCTCAGTAATTTTCTATATAGGCATCTCTTTCCCAGTTTCAAGCCTCCTTTATTACAAACAAAAGCAAGAGTAAGGCTCTTCACACTCCTTTTATAGATGATGATGGCATTTATTTTCAGATATGCTCTTGAATTAGCAATTTTCACAAGAGGTATTATCATAGTCCTTGTGAGGCAGTATAGGAAGAAGCTAGGAAAATTTCTTGGCAAGTGGCATCTGGAAACGAAGACAGGTAACTGTTCAGACTGGCTTCACCCAGCACCCTGACACACCTGCCTCTTTATCCCTTGCATGCCCTCTCCCTTACAGTAAGCCCTTGGGACAGTGAGCTTCTGGTTGGCATCAAATAATGGTCGAGAATCTGTTGAAAGTGACCCACGTTCTGGAAGGCCTGCAACCAGCAGAGCTTCCGAGAACGCTGAACGTGTACGGGCTCCACAACATGCATTCATGGCACATAATAAACCCTCAATAAATACTAGGTCTGTAGACAAGCCTGCTCCTAAGGTTCAAGGGAGGCCATATGTTTAGAAAACTCTCTGTAGTACAACTCAAAGAAGCTTTGTGATACAGAATAGCTATACATGTCCCTATTTTGGGTGGAAGGGCATGGGCTCAGAAAAGGCAAGTGACTAATTAAGTTGTATGGTTTACTCTGACCTGTGGCCAGGACCCAAAGCTCTGGACTGCCTGGCACTGCCTCACCTGGGCTATACACAGCCTCCAGGCATCTAGTGATCTGACATTTGGGTAGTAGGTTTCCTTGAAGCAGGAGGAACATTTGATTCCAAATATACAAATGGCCATGACATTTTTAAAGATCAGAAATACTCTATTATTTAGGAAAAAGACGGAAGATAAAGGACGAAGGAAGAGCACAGTAAGAATATGTCCTGTAACCATTGTTTGAAAGCCTCAAATAATCATATTTCATTACATGAGATTCCTCATTTGAAATGATTCCAATCTCTGGTATTGATTCTTCTACCTTAACTAGAGGAAATGAAAAAGTTTAGATGATGATGTTCTCAGAAGCTCTTAAATCTGTGAATTTGAAAATGTCACATGAAAAATGTGAAGGTCATGTGCATAAATCTACATGATTACATTCATGTATGTGTTAATTACTCCCAAAGAAATTAAAATCAGACATATGGAAAACCATATGTGCTGAGAAGAAAAAGAAACTCAGGTGTGTTGAATAAAAACACGGAGCTCTCACCCGGTCAGATGGGTGTTGGCGGGCACATGCCAGTCAGCCCATGAATATGGAACAGAGTGGAAGCGATGTATTTCAGTAGTTTCCATGGGAAGGTCAGGGGTAGGGAATGTATTGAGAAGAACTTTGAATAATATGTAACGGGTTTCAAATTATATTTGAGTTTCCTGGAGGATCTGGGGCTGCCAGGTCTGAGAGACTTCAGCTGTTTCCAGAGGACAGAACAGTTGCAGTGGGAAGGACAAAGGAATGTCATCTAAGTAAGGTGGCTGTATGTTCTGTTGGTTTGCGGGAGGGTCTTAGAAGTAAAAGTAACGTGTTCTTTGAGTACTAGGAGGGCTGGGATCTCGGTGAAGGTGTAGGCTCCTTGCCGGGGTTTGTGGAAGGCAGAGTCAAAACTGGAGGAGCTTGTTTCGGTGAGTTAACAGAGAGGGTGTTGACCATCTGTAGAGGTGTTGCCACTCATCAAAGACGTTGCAGAATACTTTGGATAACATCTGACCCTCCCCAGCTTTATGAATATTCATTTTAATTTTCATAATCATTTGCGGTCCGTATAATTGAAAGTTAATGTTCTTAATAAGATTTTTAAAGGGTCATGAGTTCTATGCCCTTGTGATTTCTGTGAATCTAGTTAAGATGCCAGCTGCGTCTTGAAGTCAAATATACCCCAGATAACGTCGTTACCCTCAACTCAAAGCAATGGATGTTAATTATTGATGCTACTCATATAAAATGAAGATCATATTTTTTCAAATGGACAGAATTATTCCAAGCATATTTAAAGTAATTGAAAAATGTGTGTGTGGTGTAATAATATCTTCAAAGTGCTGGGGGGAGAAAGAGGGGTGGGCAGTGCCGATGGAGGGAGGGAATGAACGAGGGGGCGCTCCACACCGATAATTATATATCTGGAGCAATGATTTCTTAAGTACGGGCTGAGATAAAAGATATTTTCCAGTAAATGAAACACAAGAGACTTTCTACGTAGAGATGACAACTATAGAGTGTGTTCCAGGAATGAGGGCGTATTATCGGGAGAGCATGGAAATGCCTTTCCTTTCTTCCTTTTTCCTTCTTCCTGAAAGGCCTGGTCACCTTGCAGGAATAAATAAGTCCAGCTTTCCCATGAGTCCAGTGGTACAGAGCTCAGTGTCAGAAATTTTTTTTCTTCTTTTTAAGGATTTTGTAAAATTTATTTTTAGAGAGAGGGGAAGGGAAGGAGAAAGAGAAGGAGAGAAACATCAATGTGTGGTTGCCTCTCATGGCTTCTGACTGGGGTCCTGGCCCGCAACCCAGGCATGTGCCCTGACTGGGAATGGAACCGGCAGCCCTTTGGTTTGTAGGCCTGTGCTCAATCCACTGAGCTACACCAGCCAGGGCCGAATACAATTTTTTTAAATACAAAATATGGTGGTGCCATATTCCTTGATGTGTGGGGGCTGGTGCTAGGTTGGGTAAAGACAAAAGCGCCTGTAGAAAGCCGGGTTGTAAGCCAGCGCTGTGAACTGGGCTTTGAAGGAAGAGGAATAGAGAAGGCACAGAAACAACGTGTCCGAATCTGCAGAACCTGATGACTAACAAGTAGTGAGGGTAAGGGCTTGCCAGGAGGTCAGGATGAGTGCCTGGACTTGGTGCCTTTTAGTAAGATAGGAGGTGGACGGGTTTGGGAACAAGGTCCCTAGTTTAGTTCTGAGTCTGATGATTAGACTTCTGTGAGACATCAAGGGAAGATAACTAGGGGGCAATTGACTATATTGGTATAACCTGGAAGGCAGCTGAGTCACTTTGGGGGTTCAGATGAAATTAGGTGGGACCCTAATCAACACACATTGCGCAGCCCACAGTCTTTCCAAGCTCCGGGATTCTTCATGGCAGCCCTGGTGGTAGGGAGGCCGGGGCGCAGACTGCTTTCTGCTCATCAGCAGGCCGTACACAGTTGACTTACACATGAAGTCCTATTTACAGTAGCAGCACCTCTGCGTGTGTGTGTAACTTCCCAGCCTTTCATTGTCCTGACAAAGGGCTGTTGTGGCCCAAGGTACAAACCCAGAGGCTGCCACTGTCCTTGGCCACTTCTACTTAGATATCTGGTTAAGAATCTCTAGTTAACTATCAGTGCCCACTTATAACCCAGTCATGGCACACCGCTGTACTTCGCTATTAGAGGTTACTCTACAATTCTTGTTTTTTTTCAGTCTCCAGAACCTGAATTTATTGAAAATAGGTTTGTTAAAAGTTTTATTTGTTCTGACTAATGAAAGTGCTCTTGGACAACTTCAATGAAAGGTAATGATGCCAATCTAACCTGCAATTCTTTTTCTTCTTTCCAATTATAATTGACATTCAATATATTTTATTTTTGTTTCAGGTGTACAACATAGCCCTTAGTAAATTATATCAATGTCCACCATTCTTCTTAATCCTCTCAACGTTTGTTCTATTACTGTTAGTGAAATCAAATTATTGTCTCAGTGTTCTCAGTGATTTAATGATCAAGGTGATGTAACTTTGTAAAAATATTTTCCAGAAAAAGCGTTCACCTGTAAGCGTTAAAAATACCATTGAGTTTCTCATTGAAGTTTTAATTGTCAGACTAGTGGAAATGACTCAGTCATTTGTCACTTGTTTTTGCTGGTGTAGTTTCTCTTGCCAACATTTTAGTTTGTTTCCTTCCTTCCTTCCTTCCTTCCTTCCTTCCTTCCTTTGAAAAAAGAT
Organism: Macrotus californicus; assembly: GCA_007922815.1. Taxonomy (NCBI): domain Eukaryota; kingdom Metazoa; phylum Chordata; class Mammalia; order Chiroptera; family Phyllostomidae; genus Macrotus; species Macrotus californicus. Next base: position 33,036 of record VMDR010008945.1, read on the forward strand.
TTTTTCTTTTTAGAGCAAGGGGAAGAGAGGGAGAAAGGAGAGCTTGAAACATCAATGTGAGAGAGAAACATTCAGTCGCTTGCCTGTAGTATGCACTCTGACCAGGGACCTGGCCTGCAACTCAGGCAAGTGCCCTGACTGGGAATCGAACTGGAGACTGTTTGGTTTGCAGGAGGATACCCATCCCACGGAGCCACCCTGACCAGGGCCATTGACATTTTCTTTATGCTGTAAGTGTTTGGTGCTTACTAGCCCCTGGTTTCGCCAACCTTTGGCTTTATGACCTTTACTTGTAAGCTCTCTAGACTCAGGTCCCTAGAGGGGGACAATCTCTTTATTGAAAATGTTATCATAGACTTTATCACACTTGGGGTTCTTGTTTTTTTGTCCCCCTCTTGCACCACTTCACAAATGCTAGGTATGTGATTTACTTCCCCATCGTCTTCTAATACCTAAGTAACAATTTTTGAAAAATCACGTTTTGATTCTGTACTCATTTTCCACATTTTGGTGCTTGATGCCAAAGACTTTCTTTCTCTTTTTTTAAAAGATTTTATTTATTTACTTTTAGGGACAGGGGAAGGGAGGGAGAAACCAGGGAGAGAAACATCAGTGTGTGAGAGATACAGTGATTGGTTGCCTCTCACATTATTTATATATAATGTTCTTTCTAATACACCTGGTGGATTAGAGCAGTCTCCAGTCTAATCTCATAGTTCATTGGGCAAAACCAGAAAAGGGGGAAAAAACAAATCAAAGATTTATTCTGGCTTCTATAAAACTGGAAAAGGCAAGATAAAATAAGAAGAAAAGTCTTTGGCCATGACAGGTGTGGCTCAATAGATTGAACACTGGCCTGTGAACTGAAAGGTTGCTGGTTCGATTCCCAGTCAGGGCACATGCCTGGGTTGTGGGCCAGGTTCCCGGTAGGGGGCATGCAAGAGGCAACCACACATGGATGTTTCTCTCCTTCTCTTCCTCCCTTCCCCTGTCTGTAAAATTAATAAATAAAACCTTTAAAAAAAGAAAGAAAAGAAACTGTTCTAGTTCTCCCAATATGCCATGCTATCTCACTGTTCGGTGCGTTGCTGAAGTTGGCATCTCTCCCTAGATGCCCTTTTCTCTTGTGCTTAAGGGTGACACAGGTATCTTTTCTTAAGATGTCTTTAAGTTGGTCTAAATTGCTCTCTTCTGGACTCTGCTCACGTGAACCCTGTGCTTTTTCTCTGTCTTTGCACTGATATTATACATAAATCTCTATATACTCAAATGTGTTTCCGCCCTAGAGTAGGTTCCCTGATGACAAGAGAAGCATGTCCCAGGACCCTACAGAGTAGTTTCTGGAACATAGTAGATGCTGAATAAGCATTTCCTAAACAGAGCTCGGCTTCTTAAAGAGGACATCCCATAATCACCAGCACAGAGATACTGAGCCTGGACATGACTACAGATGATGACTCATCACTGCCATTCACCACAAAGGAGAAAAAAGATGCTTTGCTTAGGAAAAGTCTATCCAAACCATGGAATCTGACATGAATGGGCTGGAAAACATACAAAGCTCTAAATTCCGATTCCTTGGGTTTTAATGATTTAAGAGGGGGGAGGAAAGGAACAAGATTTTAATGTTTCCTGGAAACTTTGACTTCAAGAGCTGGTGATGTGCGTTTATTGTCTTCAAATACCATTAGGCACTTTCCTGTCCAAGTGCCTACCAGTAGGACTTGACATTTAGATAAGAGGCTATTGGAAGGTAAAGGACGAGGAGGCATTGTAATATTGATAAAAAGCTAAAGAAGCTCAGCCTAGCAAGAGAGCCAGAGAAGCATTTAGAGCACCCCAACCCAGGAAAGTACAATACAATCACATTGTATTCAACAAAAAGAAAGGCTTTCATGGTT
>VMDR010008946.1:0-34936 GCA_007922815.1 Macrotus californicus
TCACATTTCCATGTAGATTTTAGAATCAGCTTATCTATTGCTTTTTTTAAAGGCTTGTGGGATTTTGATAGTGTTCTCATTGAATTTGAGGAATATCGACATTTTGACAAATTGTAAATGTCCATGTCTTCTGTCAGACATACTAATACTTTTAGTGTATTCTTAAATTATTTGATAGCTTTTTTTACCTATCCCATGTTCATGTTAGGAAGAATTTTATAACTCTAGTTCTAAATGAATGTGGATTTATTTCTCCCTTTTATTTTGTTCTTACTTTTTTCTATAATATTTCCATAAGTTATTTGATCATTCTTGCTCCCCTATTTCTTGTAGAATTCCCCTGGATTATTTATTATAATTATTATTATTATTTAGTCTTTCTCCAAGAATGTTTTCAAGGTGGATCTTTCTGTATTTAATCCTCAGGTTTTGTATGTCTGAGGATATTTTGAGTTTTCTTTCACATTTAAATAAGAATTTGGTAGAAGGTACAATGGTAGGTTGAAAGATTCCCCCTTCATTAGTTTAAAAATATTAATTCATGTTTTCTTGTATCCTGAGCTGCTATTGAGGATCCTGATGATAATGTGCTTTTTGTTTATTTGCAGGTGATTTTCCGTTTTTCTCTTGAAGCATTTAAAACTTCTATATTTTGATATTCTTACATTTCCATACAATTTGTCTAGGTGTGGGTCTGCCTTACCTAACCTGTTTTGTTCCCTCTGAGTACTTGCAATAGATGACCTTTCATTTCCTTTTTGAATAATTTTCCATGATTTTCCTTCTATTTTCAACTTCCATTATGGGAATGCAGACATGTTTAATTCTATATTCCTTATCTCATATGTTTTGCTTTATGTTTCTATTTATGCTTCTTTTAAGATGGCTTCTGGTAGAATTTCTTAAGCTGATCTTCTGCTTTATCTGGATTTAATCTGCACACTCATCTCTTGTGTTTCTTATTTCAGTCATTACGTTTTCCATCATGTCACTATTCCAGTATTTTTTAGTCTGGGGGCAGACTGCCTGAGTTCAAATATAATTGCCATTTTCTTCAATCTTTCCTTCTTCCTACCCTTGCCTCCCCCTCTCTCTTTTTTTCCCTGGTCCTTTGTTTCTGATTTCATTCTGTAGTATTAGAGAATAACTCATTCACTTTCTCATTCTTTGTACAAATCAAGAGTGGGTTTCACTGTGTGTAGCTTCGTTAGTGACTCAGCCGTAACAAAGGGTAACAGTCCTCTCCAACCATCACCAATGTGCCTCCTTGTCACACTCTTTTCATCACCATATGTTTACATTTTACTCCACCCCTCTTTGAAATTTTGTAAAGTACTGTGTATGGAAGGTTTAAAGACCAAGGGAAGTAAATCAACACTGCGATGCTATTAAATGAAGAGGAGAAGACAACTCCATCAATGTGCATTTAAGAGATGCAATCGGAATCTATCCACACTGAGATAAAGGATCCAGACATCCCGGGCTCCCGCCCAGGTGACAGTGCGGATAAAATCCCAAGAACAAGGTAACAACTTCTGAATTTATTAGTTACAATACAGCAAATCTTTCTTTGGTGATAAAAAAGCATTTGATTGAACTTGTGTTGATAGACATTTTTAAAATTCTGATAATTTCTGGCTTTTTCATGGATTCTGCATTCACAATATATTGTTTTGTTGTATTGGAATGTTATAATTGGAAAAACATTACATCTATCCCATACACTCTCACACACCTGTTAGGAGAGGCTTGCCATGTGTCATGTGTATAACAACCATCTCTGAAGAGCTCAGTAGGAAAGGAAAAACATTGGGAAAATTAGAGGTGAACTTGACCTTACTAAATTAAGATGTGTTGGGGCAAACATCTGCAGCTTAACTCACCGTGAGGAGAAGCCGTCTTGGCCACTGGACCGTGAGATCTCAGCAGAGCCTGTTAGACCAATTCTGCTTTGATTTTGTCTGATTAGTAATTTCAAATTTTAGAGTGGAAATAAGTGCTCTTTAATGAAAAGTGTTCTAGCACATTTGAAAACCTACCAGTAAATATGAGCTGAACCCTATTTTATGTTCTTAAATTTATTGGGGTAAAATCGGTTAGTAACATCATGTAAGTTTCAGGTGTACAACTTTATACTGCACCGTCTGTATACTGCATTTGGTGATCACCACCCAAAGTCTAGGCTCCTCCCTTCATCATATGTTTGCCACCCTTTAACCCTCTTTCATCTTCCCCCCACTCCCTTCCCCCTCTGGCAACTACCATACTGTTGTCCGTGTATATGGGTTTGTTTGTCAGTTCATTTGTTGTTTTCTCTTTTACATTGCACATGTGAGTGAGAACATATGGATCTTGTCCTTTCCCGTCGGAATTGTTGTCACGATGACAGTATTTCATCACTCTTTGTGGCTGAGCAGTACTCCATTGTATATAGGTACCACATCATTTTTCTCCAGTTGTCGGTCAAAGAACACCTAGGTTGTTTCCATGCCTTGGCTATTATGAATAATTTGAATGCACATAGGGGTACATGTATCTTTACAAATAAATGTTTTTTAATTTTTTTGATAAATACCTAAAAGATGGATTGCTGCATCATATGGTAGCTCTATTCTTAATTTTCTGAGGAACTTTTATGCTGGTTTCCGTCGAGGCTGTGCCAATTTACATCCCTGCCAGCAGTGCACTAGATGGACCCATGTTTCTCACAGAGGCAGATAGCAGGGCGAGTTCCTGAAGCAAGTGGGCGCTTCTACCCTCACCACACAGTGCTGCTCTGTGGACTGGCCATGCCCATTCCCTCTGTGGACTGGCCTGAAAACACGGCTCTTCTGCTCTGCATTTTGCTTTCATCCTGAGTTTCCAAAAGCCCTTTGGAAACCAGTTCAGACTTTCAAACTCATCTTACAAATCCAACACGCATGTGAAAAGTAAACACAACTTCAAGGTAAGACTCCACAGGGTTAGATGAGTATTTTTTAAGTGTCTCAGGAATAAAGTTACAATTAACTTTAAAGAAAAAGGGTCTAGACTCAATTAAATTTCTGAAAAGTTGAAACAGAGGCCTAATTAATACATTAAAAAATCTTATTAAAATACAGAATTTGTTTCTTATATTATTTTTAGTGGCACTTTTGAGCGAACGCATTAAATTATATTAAGTCAGAAACATGTGTGATGAAGTAAGTAGTGTATTTATGAATCATAGAAGTAACTATGCTTCTTCATATTAAATAACAAATAATGAATAGAATGGGAACAGATGTCATAATGCCCGTAAATGTAATTTCCTTACACATTTGTGCACAGTGGAATTTTATAGGCAGAAACCTGCCCTTCCTTATGTGGGCAGAGCCACCAAAGCCAAAGCCTCTGCTATTCGTTGTTCATCACTGTAAGGTCTGCCGTTCAATGTGAAATTTCTGAGCTGGCAGCAAACACACTCTCTGCCATTCAGCTCCATTCCTCGAGCACTGTTTTGTGCCTCTTTTTTGCTTCCTCGTGTGTAAGTCGGCACACTTTTTTGTTTTGTGCCTGACTTGGAAAAGTAGGACACATTTAGTTTGTGGTGGTGTCTTTTTGCAATTGGAGTAGGAGGGCTGTCTGTGAGCCTCTCTTCGGTTGGTCTCCATTTTTGATGTTTTTCCTTTGTGACTCCAAAACAAGGTTGTGAGGAGCACTTGGAGATTTCAGGCTTGGGTTAGCCTTGGACACATGCAAATAGCTTAGAATGCTGAAGTATTCAAATAATTCCGCAGAAGCATGAGTGCTGTGCAGTGGCCGAGGCGCCTGTGATATCTTGAACCTGCCTAGCTCACATCTTGAGAACTGTCATTCGGGCTGGAATCGTCTCAGCCAGCAGCACGACTTCCACGTTACATATTTATGGCTCGCAGTGAACCTCTGCTTTGTCCTGGGGCTGGTGGGAGGAATGGAAGCTGCACATAAGTGGAGTGAACCTGTGCCAAGTCAGGGGGTCAGGAGCAACTAAACTCGCATTATCAAAAAAAGGTGGGATGCTTTCATTTCCTCTCCCTCTACCCTGTCCTTCCTCATTAGTTTAAAAAGATTTCTGACGTGGAGTAGCCAACACTGAGTGAACTTTATTGCTGATACACTGAGACCTTACAAGGTAATTAGCAATCGTCTTGCATGTCCGAAGGGCGTAGAGAGGTGGGCTATAAACTTTCAAGCATTGAAGTATCTCTTTTCCTTTAAAGATAATTTTAATCAAAGTTGCCATTAAAATGGAAGTCTTTGTCTGATTTAGAAGGTCACAGTGCAGGACCTCTCCTACGGCATTTAAATGCACTCTGCTGAGGGCACAGCCCGGGAGTTTCCCAGCGGCCAAAAGCCTGTGTCCACCTATTCCTTCTCTTCTCCACAGGCACTAAAGACAAGGGTGTCAAGAAGTGCTCTGGGGTGGAAAACCTGTCCCCTAGAATTGAGCTGAATCAAGAAGTCATTTCTTAGGGGGATCAAATAGGTGGACACATAACCACACAGCAGCATCGAATGCCATGTTCAGACTTAGTCGCCGGCCCTCACAACCCTGAGCAGCTCCACTCTCACCGTTCCAGTTCACTCTTGTCATAGAATCAGAAACGCTATCCGCTGGAGCCATGGGTCGGAAAGTTGATTCCAGGTGATAAGTGACTAACGTGGATCACGAGAGCCATAACCTACTGGCTTTGATGTGGGAACAGCTCCTTCTTTCGTGAAATGGTGACAGTATTGTGAGCATTGGCTACTGGCCTTCTGTTTTAAGTACCAAACATTATATTGATTTTCTTATTTAGTGTTTGAGATATTTGGTGATTTTTAAGTACATTGTTAAATCACTTGATTCCACACTTATTTTAAAATTACCTACACCATTATTCAGGGCTGTTGTGTGTGTTTGTCAGACTAGTCTGTGGGGTAACTCTATTCTTATCATTGAATAAAGTATTATTTGAGTATACTTAGTCCTCAATTAGTGAGAAACAGAAACAATCTTCCAACGCAATGGAATAAATCTCATTCAAATGTATGTTTCTGTTCATTTAAGAAATATTAAAGACAATACTTCATGCTTAGGGGAGAGGACCATGTGTTGTCATAACAAACATACTCTTTCATATTGCCAGGTGACCCGGTGACTCAGACTGCTATGTCATCTTTCTCAGGGAGATGTTTACACAGCCATCGTGTGGGCCACGTGTCCCTGACAGCACCAATGAACAGATGCCGGGTCCCATGGCAATCAGACTCTTTCTCCTCAAAGTTCCATTCCTCGCCCAGTAGGTGTTTGTGTGAGGGCTGCATGGAGTCAGGGTTAGGAGCATAGATGCTGGAGGCAGACTGGTTTGAGTTCCAGTTCCTATAGTCACAAGCTGTATGACCTCCCTGTGCCTCAGTTTTCTCATCTGTAAAGTGGGAATATCTACCTCACAGGCTTCATTGTGAGGATCCAGGGTCTTTGTATTTGGGAAACACTTTGAGGAGTACCTGGAACATAGAAGGTATGGCATTAAGTATTTGATAGAATATTTAAGATATAAATAAGGGTAGGGCTTTGGTCACCGATATCTATTTCAGCTTGCTTCCGAGTAGTGGTCAACAGGCATTGCTATCTGCATTTTGGAGTGACAGTAATTTCCATTAAATAATTCTGGAAAAGGAATTGCAGGCTTTGGCAAGCTCTCGCAGCACACCTTTCACACCTAGGTGTTCCCCTCCCTCACCTGCTCACTTCCACAGTTCCGAATGCATGACGCCCTGCTCCATTCTTCATCTTTTCTCTTTCTTCTCCACACACCTTAAACTCAGGCACTATGTTTTTTTTTTTTTGTAAATCAGTTTGAATCCTTAAGAATGTCTTTCTTGAAATAGCAGGCCTCTCAGGCAGAAGTGTGTGACACCTGGGTTCCTTGCATGGGTCATGAGCACCCACTCTGACCCCTGTCACCTGTCAAGACACAAGGAGTAGAATTTAGGGAAACTTGAGGCCAAGGTGAGTTTTGAAGTTACCAAGTCAATCCTATTTGTTTGGCCCAGAGTCAACCAGGATTCCTTGGGGACTGACCGGAATATTGTGTGTGAAGTATACCAGGTGGAAAGGGGCTGGGATCTCGTGTGTTCCTCTTGAATCCAGAATGCCACAGGCAGGTGTGAGCTTGTTGGAGTGAACTGGATTGTTATCCTCAAAATTGAGGGAATTGAGAACATTGGGCGGCGGTGGTGAGGATATCCAATTGGCGATTGAAAACAACATAAAACAGAAGAAGAAACAAAGCGAATGAAGAACCTCATCCTTTGGGTTTGTCCTTGAAGAAGTTTTCCTTAGGGATTTCCTCTTCTCAGGCTGTGGGCTTCACTGGGCGATGTGGAGGGGAGGCTGCTGTGAGCTGCCTCCTCGTGGGTTGGTGGTGTCTTGACAGTGGTGTTGTCAGTTGGTGCTGGCTTGTCTCCCGGCCACATTCTGGACATGAGGACCTGTAGACTGAGTGTTTTACTGCCAAATGTCCCATTGTTTATTCATTCAGAACCTCACACATTGGCTGTATGTCCATAGTCAGAGAAGGTTGTCGAGAAGCCTCCATTTTTCAGAGGGCTTCCCATCCAGAATGTTTGGGGGGGTTAAGATCATGGTGAAGATGGTGTGTGCAAAGGCAGACTGCATTTGTAGCCGATGTGGAGTAGAAAGGTTTGATTGAAACCTTAGAATACTCCAGATATAAACTCACCTCTGTAAGAGTGTGGACCTCAGGAGAGTGTGAAGATGGAGACAGAAGTAAGAATACTAGTTTTCTCCTTGGAGGACTAATTTAAACCATATTTGAGAAATGAGACTCAGGGTAGAAATGATCTGGAAACAACCTCTCACAAGAAGTTGGAGGAAGCACGATTTCCCATCCAAAACCTGGGAGGAAAGGCAGAGAACCAATGGAGTGAATTCCACAGTTGCCAATGGGCCGACTTCCATCAAAACTTCAGGGGAGCCCTCACTAGGACTCTTTTGATTCTGAGCTTGGGAGAGCTAATTGGGCCACATCATACCAGCTGCTTAGGTCATGTTGTCATTTGACCCAGGATGTCCTGACCCTCCGGCAGGGACGGGAGGATAGAACTCTGTTCTCTTCTCTCCTATCTTATAATTGTTGTTCTCAGGTAAATAGAACTAAGAGGAGAGGAAAATACATGTCCAGAGACATCTCTGCAGCCTCCATTTATCCTCAGCTCCAAATGAGTTGTCTCTTAACCATTTGTCTTTATAGAATCTTAACTCGAACTTTCACAATTCAAGTCAAACACAATGTAGTGTGTGTTTATATGATACTGTTCATGCATATTTTGAGTCATTTTTAAAACATCGGAACATACATGTTCTGTCTCTCAGTTCAACACTTTAGGAAATGTTTTGAAGGTGTAACATCTGTCTCTACAGGGTAGCACAGGGTATGGTTTCAAGGAGCCCCTGAAAAATTAGAGGGAAACCAAGATAGAGTTGTTACACAGAAAGGACTTAAAACGAGTAGAGACAAAAGGGAGAAAAAGCAGTCAAGTCCAAGGAGAACATGGGAAATGGATGTGGGTTGGGAGGGGCAGAGAGACCAGGCAAGATCCTTGCTACTTGCTGCTGGTAGCAGCATGGGTCCCAGGTCTCTGCCAAAGGTGTCTGGAGCTGCTGGAAGGCACAGATCAGGACATCCACATAGGAAGTACGACCTCAAGTGTGTGGAAGCCCTCCCTTGGAACTCGCATCAAAATTGTCCTGTGAATATGTAGCATTTTATTTAACAGAAACTTAAAGAAAAATTGAGTTTACAGAATTCCCCAGTTGGGTTACATCAGTCAATAAACTTTGAATGGCTTTTGCCATTTCCCAAAGTCAAAATGCATTTTCCTATATAATGGTGTTTGCAAACCCCTGAGGTTTGGCATATCAATGAATCCCACAGAATCCCAGGCTTTTCATCTGTAAAATATAACAACAACTTAACCACCAAATTGAAACAAACACCGAGAAAAGCAATGACGGTTCTCTAGCATTGGGTAAATAAATTGAGATTACTTTGTGCTTTTTACACTATCTGGCATGAAGTAGGCACTCCATAAATGTTTACTTCCTTTTGATATGCTGCAGACTCTGGAGACCATTCCAAATTACAAACTCCGAAACAGTTTTGAACCCCAATGTTGATGAAAAGAGGATGCTGTATGTGATCTTTGGGTAAATAGTTACAGCAGATCATCCCTACTCGTCCACAGAAGTTCTGATCCAACCATATTTTTCATTTGTCTCATGTTTTACACACATATCTGTACCAACCATAGGACAGCTTCTAAAAGGGCTACATTAAATTATTAGTCACATGAAATTAGTTAAATAAATTATTAGTAATTAAATAAATGCAGTTACATTAATTAAATCACCTAAATTAATTAAATTAAGATACAATCATAAAACTAAATAGTTTGATGTAAACTATTCAAAATTCAAATAAATGAAAAAATGATTCCATTTGCTTCTGCTTTAACTTACCTTAAATAATATTCATCTTCCTATCATAAAAGTGAATATTAGCTCGTTGTTTTGGTTGTAAGAAGAATACAGAGGAAAACACATACATATGTGCTCATGGATTTGTGATGGGTCTGAAAAGAAATGCACTACGTTTTTAAGATTGAGTTGAGACATGCTTGACATAAAGCTAAAATTTCCTTAAAAAAGACAAATGGTTCCCTGTAATGCCTTTTATGAGATTAAAAAGCAAAATTATGGCATTTCAATAAATACAAAACATGCCATATGTAACTTATTTTTCAAATGTGAGAAAGCAATTTAGGAATTGTTTTTATAACTACTTAACGCCTCCTTCTGCTCGCCCCTGGGTAAACTTTATTGATCACACGTTCCCATAAGGTTCTCATATTGAGGAATTTAACTTGACACGGAGGTCTGCCCGGCCCTGGTCTGTAATTACTGCCGGGAAGTGGCCGCTCGCACGCGGAAGGTGCACTGGGTCTGACACTCACCTGCGCTTCTGTTCCCTGGAACTATGGTCTCCTAATGGTTCTTGTCTCCTCAGAGATCTCCCAGGCTCTGTTCTATTAACATTTTACTCATAATATTTTTAACATTTCCATAAAGATGTGCAATAAACATAAGCAGTAATGAGAACAAGGGTTGTCAGGGAGCCAACTGCTCAGTGTAATTTCTGAAAATATGAACGCTCTGGATGGAGATGAATGGCCACATTTCCATACGGTTTATTGTTGCCTCTAGCCTCTTGTGTAACAGCAACTATTAGGATTTTAATATATGGATTAAAGGCTATTTGCTTCAGATTTGATGAAATATTAACATTGCTTCTGAAACGTAAGGGCTGTGCTGACATGTCCTGATGAATTACACTGAGGAGAGTGTTGACTTAGCAGTTGATCTCCCACTTTAGAGAGTTACTACCTTGTGTCATGGAAACACTTTAAATTTATGTTGTAGAACCTGTAAAGTCTTCCATTTAAATATGTTATTAATTTTTAAACTTCTGTTTTAGAATAACCATATATTTGTAACCAGAAGTACTGCAAAAGAAATAAATTTGTACCTGAATTAGAGTCATTTCTGGAGGAACCAGTGGAGAATTACTTGGAAGGAAGAATTTATTTTTCTGAGTATGTCTTTGTTTGCAGTTCTATTTAAGGAGGCTCCGGGAAGGATGTTTGTTCCTTACCTCCCAAAGCTTCTGAGAGGGCATAATTGATGACTGAGGGAGGAAAAAATACTGAAAATTTAGAAAACAGAAGACGGTGTTGTGGTTGGCATTGTGTCTCCGTCAACTCCATTTGAGGAAGTGCTAACCCCACTGCCACAGAATGTGACTGTACTTGGAAATAGGGTCCTTAAAGAGGTCATTTTGGTAAAATGAAGTCTTTAGGGTAGGTCCAATATCCTGGTGTCTTAAAGAAGAGATTAGGAAGCAGACACACACACACAGAGAAGACCGTGTAAGGGCACAGGTAGGGGACCACCATCTACACACCAAGGAGAGAGGCTTCAGGGGGAACCAGCCCTGTTGACACCTTGATCTTGGACTTCCAGCCTGGACCACTGTGAGGCAATCGTCTCTGTATCATCTTCAGCTCTGTATGAGCTGAAGTCATACAGACTGTGGGCAGTTTGTGGTGGTGGCCCTAGCAAACTAAAGAAACTGCAACCTTGGGAAGTTGCAGAGCCTTGGAGATAAACATTAATTTCCAAAACCATCTGGATGCATTATTTACATATGCATGGTGTCTTATGAAATAATGTTTATATCAAGGTGTAAGTGAAGAGATTTAAATGGAGAAAAAATATGAGAGTTTAGATTCCCTGAGGAAGGTCCTGGACTATATCTAAATGTTTTATTTTAATTCCCTTAATTTAAAGTAATTCACTTATTTTGAAAAAAAAATAAAGAGAATCTTGAGATGGACCTGAAGGGCTAGGGCCTGCAAGAATGGACCCAGGCAACGTGAAGTCAAAAATTACACCAAAGGGGACCTCTTCGAGGAAAGAAGGCAGTGGGTTAGTTCCCTTGATGGCTTGCGGAAGAGGCCAGGGGTGTGTGGTTCTCCAGCTCACAGACACCTCCCTCCCCTCCTTCAGAGAGACAGAGCTTCTCTTCTGGTTCCAAAGGTGGCCACCCCCCCAGGACGGAGCACTCTCCAGGGCCTCCATGCCCATAGACATCTTATCTTTGCAGCAATCACCCGCTGTCTCCTCCACTTTCACCCTCACTCTCCTTAGGGACTCAAAGCAGCCCCAATCACTTGCACATCTCCAGCAAAAACAAATTTTTTCTTGTGATGTTTTCTTGTTGAGTCATTGGCTTATTTTTCACTTTCTTTTCCCCTTGCTGACAACTTCATTAAAGACATTTTCTGAGCCCAGTCCCCATGTCTTCATTATGGAGTGCTTCCAGGGACATGTTTCACCGCACAACCACCACCCAGTCTGAAGAGACCACTTCACTCATTCATGGTTCCCAAAATCCATAGTGTCTCTTCTGTGTGCTTTCACCCCATTGAACAAATTGGGCCAGAACAAGGAAATCACTGAAACTTAATATCACCATTTTCCTGTTCTTAGTGGCCTCCACCTCAGACTTTTATTGACTTATGTGAAACCCCCACCTCTACAACATTTATTGTACATTAAGTACACATTTTTGCATCTATGAATTCATTAAGACTCTTAGTAACTCTGTGAGGCAGGTGTTAATACTCCCACTTTGTAGCTGAGTACCCTAAGGTACATAGGGTAATGCTCTCTACCCCACGGCAGCAGGTGGTGTGCTGGATAGAGCCCAGGTGGCTTCAGTCCCTGGCAGTACCATTCTTGCCTCCTCTTTTTAGGTGAGTGTTCATTAACCCCTTCATTTGCTGATGTCTCCCTCCATCTTACCTTGACCTTCTTGTGCATCAGACACAAGGGTCCTTTTTAGGCAGCAGGGCTGGGCTGGAGTCCAGGACACTTGCCCTTTGACTGGGCACCCAGGGGCAGGGGACAGTTTGCATTAACCACAGGGTGGTGAGGGCAGCTGGTCCAATTCTTAAGTGAGTGCTTCCTGGTCTCCGCTGGGGTGAGGAGTGTTTGGAACCGCCCCGCAGTCCCTCAGTCCCAGGGACGGAGAAGCTCCTAGTATCCTCTCTTTGATTGGCCAGGGATGATCACTGTCTATTCTACTTCAGTGCTGTCCATGGCTGTGGAATTTGCTGGATCCTGTGTGACACTCCTGGGTCCCCACTCAAGTAGCTCTGGAGTAGGTCACACTGCCCTTCCTGAGCCTCTCATGTGAGTTTTCTGCTGCTCTGACAGTTCTAATAGGAAGTGCTGGATAGACACTGAGTGTGTACAGGGGCCTCCAGGGGCCTGGTCTCAGCCCTACCATGGGGATACTTGCTCCGGCCTGAGTGCCTACATGCCACCATCCCATGATGTGGGGCAAAGCTCCTTTGCTCCAGGCATTGCCTTCATCCCGGGACATCATTCTGGGGCTGGGGCTTAGAACATTCACTTAAAGCCAAGGAGTTTCTCCAGGACTGGACAGGAAAACAGCTGTCCTCAGAGCATGTCCACTTTTCCAGAGACTTTGCATGAGGTTGAATCATAGGAGGTCCTGGTTTTACACAAGAACTTGTGCTGTAAATTGGGAACGATCCCCAGCTAATGCTGGAAAAACTTAGGCAGCAAGGTATCTTTAGAGTCAGAAGTTCATGGAACTACTGGATGCTATTTGTAGAATAAACTCCCAAGTGAAGAGTGTTCCCATTCCTATCCTGATGGACACAAATCCAAAGATGGTATCAGGATGGAATCAGAACAGACACCTGGCAAAGCCTGTGATCCATCCCTGTGATTCAGTTCAAGGTTATGCACATGTGGCCGTGCAAAGGCCCAACAATTCTGTGTCGGAATCACTTTGCCCAGAGTTGAAAAGAGAAATGGTTTATTCCTTGCCACACTCTAGGGCTGGGTGGAGGGTGTGTGCTGGGTGGAGGAGCAGGACCTGCAATACTGCAGAGCCCGTTTGTCATCAGGTCCCTGAGGGTGATAATAAGATGACAACTTCACAGGAGTACTCTACAGTAGCTCCACTTTTTCATACCTCACTCTGTGCAGTTTTAGTTATGCACAATCAAACAATGCCAGTCCAAAAATATTAAATAGAAAATTCCAGAACTAAAAATTCTTGAGTGTTAAATTGCTGTCATTCTAAGTAGCATGATGAGATCTCTGTTTTGTCTTTTTTAAAAAAATTATGTATTGATTTCAGAGAGAGAGAGAGGGGGAGAGAGAGAGAGAGAGAGAGAGAGAGAGAGAAAGAGAGAGATGTGCTGTTTAACTTATTTATGCATTCATTGGTTGATTCTTGTATGAGCCCTGACTGGGGATCAAACCCATAACCTTGGTGTATCGGGATGATGCTCTAACCCACTGAACTACCAGGACAGGGTGCATGATGAAATCTCTTGCCATCCAGCTCCATCCTGACTGGGACTTGAATCATCCCTTTGTCCAGTATCTGCAGGCTGTGTATGCTCCCACCTGTCATTCAGGGACTAGCAGGCTGATTATCAGATTGGCTGTCATGGTAATTTCGGTGTTTGTGTTCAGTCACCTGTAGTTTACTTAGTAATGATGCATAAGAGTAGTGATGCTGACAATTCAAATACAACAGAGAAGCTGTAAAGTTTATTATAGGTACATATGTGCAGAAAAAAATATAGTATACGTAGGGCTTGGCACTATTTTTGGTTTTGGGCATCCACTCTGGGTCTTGGAATATATCCCCTTCAAATAAGGGGGAACGACTGTATTCCCTTCTCATTAGGGGCATGGCTGGTCCAGCAAGGGACCCTCAAGCACACACATGCAAATCCTTTTGTGTGTGGTGTGTCCATCACCTTTGCTATGTAGATAGCTGCTATGATGGACCCCTCAGCTACAATTAAATTTTGTTGCATTACATTGATCTTCTCTGTGCATTGCTTTCACTCATTCCTTCCTTTATTCACCCATTTGCTCATTTCCTTCTTGGTGCCAGGCATGGCTCTGAGATGCAGACACTGCTTGGTCACCTTGTCACTTCTGATGTGCTTGCTGCCCAGTGAGTGAATGGACACCTGGCATCTGTGCCTGTGCAGAGCAATGGGCAGCAGGATCAAGAGAGCATGGTACATTTGAGATTCTCTGCTGGAAGTTCCTTGACAATGACACTGATCTCCTGACACCACCTGGGGTACACCTGAGCTGGTGTCTCACATCCAGGCACAATCCCCTCCTGTCCTCACTTCTGTGGAGTCCAGCGGCTTTCTTCCCAAAAGTGCTTCTGTCACTTATTTAACCCCACCCCCTCTCATTCCACTCCACATAAATTCTCTCCAAAAACGGAGAATTTCTTTAGGAACCTTGAGACCTCATGTTTCTCCCTTGCCATCACTTTGGATTGGCAGGAACCAGTAAAAAACAAAAACAAAAACAAAAACAAACAAACAAACAAACAAACAGCCTCAAGGTTTATACACTTGCTACTGGGAAATAGCACAGTGTCAAAACAAAGCGAAGCAAATCCTTTTATCTAACACTTTAGCGTGGGTTTCTGAGCCGGCTAAGCCTCAGAGGGCCTCCTTGTAATCATCATCCCTGGGTCTCTTGTATTAGGTTGTTCCAAGGAAGGTCACTTTCCAAACAGCTAACAATCTTGTTCACCGGAAGTATGGGGAACCTGAATTTTCAACGTTTTAACCTTTTTCTGAGAGTGAATGGGATGTGTTTACTGCGATCCTATTTGAGGTTGTATCGGTTCTATCACAAGTTGTTTTTAAGAAGTAATATGAAAGTGCTCAAGGATTTATCTGACGAAAGCCTCCTGGTATTAGAAGCACTCTCTCTAAAGGAAATCAACCAGAGTTTCTGCAGCCTGGAGGAGGGGCCAGTTAGGACGAGCGCCCTGCCTCCCACCCTGGGAGAGGGCAGGCCTGCCCCAGCATTGACAACCCTATAGTCCATTAAACAGCCCCTTTGTAAGGTCTCCTCACTCCTTTCCCACCACCCAACAGGCATTTGGTTCTAGAAAGGGGTGATAATTTCCTTGCTGAATCTTAAAAGGCATGATACATTTTAATTTGATAGAACCATAAACAATGGAACCCTTATCACTGAGGGACAGGAAGAGGGAGCACTGTTGATCTGGCATAAATCACTAGCTAGCGCTTGCTGTCTGTTTTGCAAAAGTTCAATAAATACAGTGACTTGAAAATTTTAGTTTTTTAATGAAGTTGTTACATAGAATAATTTCTAATATCAGAATAATTGTGCTTAATGTGTTCATTTTTTCTCCAGCTCATTTAGAATAGTTCTGGAAAAGTTGTTTTTTTTATTCAGACACCATGCACTTGAAATCAAAGCGTGATGTAAATAAAAACTGGTGTTTTATGTGTCTTTCCAGCTTTTCCCTTTTTCTTTTACGCATCTCTTAGCCCTTCCCCTTGAGCAAGAATCAGCTTGTTCTCTGTATCTCTGAGTCTGCCTTATTTGTTTTGTTTTTGGAGATTCAGAATATAAATGGGATCATATAGTATTTGTCTTTCTCTGTCTGACTTATTTCATGTAGCATAATACCCTCTAGGTTTAATCAGATGGTAAGATTAAATGGTAAAATTTGATTGATTGATTGATTGATTGATTGCCGGAGGAATGATCCACTGTGTATATGTATCACCTCTATTCTTTATCCATTCATCTATCCATGGACACCTACGTTGTTGTTATGTCTTGACTATTGTAAATAGTGCTGCAATGAACATAGGGGTGCATATGTTTTTTAAAATCAGTGTCTTTGTTTCCTAAGGAAAAATATCCCAAAGTGGAATTTCTAGGCTGTGTGGCAGCTCTATTTTTAATTTTCTTAAAGATTACAGGTACATGGCATCATTATATTGTTTTCCCTAGTGACTGTCCCAATTTACAGTCCCACCAAGAGCAGAGAAGGGCTGCGTTTTCTTCACATCCTCACCGACGCTGACTTACTGACAAGGACGTCTCTTTAATATGCTGTCTTCACATGGCAGATCTGCCTTGTTGGCCAGCAGTAACCGGACTGGAAGGTGCTGGTGTGTACACATGAACTAAGTAACTCTTACCTTCAAGCTTGACTTGCTCCTCACAACTTTGTGCCTGGTGTTATTTTCTCATACAGCATCTCTTTATAAACACAGGCGTACGGGGCAGAAAACTATGAGCTTTGAATGTGAATCATTTTATTGTTGGTCCTTATGGCTCACACATCATTTCGTGGCTTTCTCCTTTGTGAGTTATCCTAGATTAGAAAAATATTTCCATGGACGGAAGTTGTTAGCCCCAATTGTGGCTGTTTCTCTACCGTGATTTTACCTGATTTGATTTTATTTTCTAAATGGCTGTTTATATTATGCATGAAATCATTCTGTGCACCTCTGGGGTTTGTATGATATGAGGGCAGCTAACTGCTGTTGTTAGGGTCATCAGTAAAGTGATACATTGTCATGAAAGAATTAGGGAACATTTGGAAAATTGACCTCGAATGCTACTTGTGTGCATTGCAGACTTAGAACAGTGTTCCCAGGCATTTATTATATCATAAAGTTAGGCATCTGTCCCTACTTAAATGTCACATTTTTGTTGTTTAACACAAAGATTGCCCCGACGCCAGGCTCTTGAAGATATAACCTGAGAGACACGGGCTTTGATGCTCTGAATCTTGAAGGGTTTTTCTTTCCTTTTTTGACTGTCACAACTACTTATGACAGAGTTGAACTTGACAGATATAATGGAATGAGGAAAAAATGAGCACAACATGGAAAGCTTAGGGAAGTTCCAGAAGAGAGCCCAAAGTGATACAAGGTTTGAACATAAATCCCCTTGAGAGAAGCTTAAATGCATTTTGCTTTGAAAAAATATATATCTAAGGATCGACTTAATAATTGTGGCTGGGTCTGCATAACAGACTTCAGATGGTTGAGGTTTGGGGGAAACAAAGATGAAATGGCCTATTTAGTGATGTTTTAAACCACTAAATGTTTGGTTTAGGCTTAAACCAAACCACAGTCTTCACCTATCACAAGATGAGCACCTTCCCTGACACTTCTCGAGTCAGAGTCCTCATCAGAGAGAGCGTTTTGTATCGGGAAGGCCCTTAAACTTGTTTTTCTTCTTTTCCCTTTTTCAGCTAAGGACACCCATGCTCACTTTATTTTTTTTCTCTTTAAAAATTTATTTTATTTTTCTCTCTCTTTTTAATTGTTGTTCAAGTTCAGAGTTGTCTCCATTTTCCCCCTCCCACTGCCCCCCACCCCAGCCATCCCCATCTCCCACCTTCGATCCTACCCCGTTTTGGTTTTGTCCATGTGTCCTTTATATGTGTTCCTTGATGACCCTTCCTCCATTTCCCCTGTTATGCCCTCTCACCTCACCTCAGGTTACTGTCTGCTTGTTCTTTAATTTCACTGTTTCTGGTTACATTTTGCTGGCTTGTTTGTTTTGTGGATTAGGTTTCACTTGTAGGTGAGATCATGTGGTATTTGTCTTCATCACCTGGCTTATTTCACTTAGCATAATGCTTTCCAGTTCCATCCATGCTCACTCAAAAAAAAAAAATTCTGGCTGTAGCTTATTGACATCTGTGATTGGAAACTGCTCTGTAAACCACTTTACCATGGTGTACATTTGTAAACATCAACAGTAGCACCTAAAATAGGAGTATGAATGCCATATGCTTGCACTAATACTGTGACTGTGTCCAGGACCACCCAGCTCACCACCCAGAAACCCTCCTCCACAACTTTCTCCAAGTTCCACAGAGGATCATGGGGACATGAACTTTCTGCACATTAACTAGGACATTTTGAGTTGCTGTATTTGACAATGACTGACACATAAAAGTTAACAGTCTTGTTGCCACTGGTGACTATGAGGAAAGCTGATGTGACTAATGAATGCATGAAAAAATTTCTTAGCACTGAGGGAGCTGTTGGTTCCACATCTATCCTGTAGCTATGAGCCCCTAAATTTCTGTATCCAAGTTGTGGAGACCCACATTGAAAGACCAACTGGATCCTTAAATATTCCTGAAGCATGTCAAGGAAGCAACATTCTACCAGATGCACTGGGAAATAAATGACAACTTCTACCCTTAGGGTGTAGAACCACCTAGGGTGTCATGGTGGACAGAAAAGACATATACAATCATCAAAATTTAGGAATTTATGTTTTGGGCAATGGAAGGCTCAGGCTGAGAACAGAGGGACTTGTGGATGGTCGTGATTTCTTGGAGAGATAGCATTGATGGAGGTTAGCAACATCAAGCACCAATAGCACTGGATGACACAGTTGTTCATCTTTGGCCAGTGAAGCATAGGCAAGTTGGCTCTTCTGCTTTTGGGTTTGATCCTGTCCTGGCATCCTTGCTCTCTCACATGAGACATCACAGTCTCATCATCCCTGTCTTCCCACAGACCTAGAGTCAGTTGTTTTCCCAGGAAGCTCTGGTTCCTCTGAGTAGCACAATCTGGAAACCAGATAAGCGGACTTTTGTTTCATAACATAAATTTTCATAACATAAATTACTAACATAAATTTGGTGCTAATTTTATAAAAGTTATATGTTGTCCATTTCAAATGTAAGTATACATATTCCCATAGCATCAGCATCATCTAAAATTGTATAGCTCATGCCCTAGCTGGTGTGACTCAGTTGGTTGGAACATCATCCTGTAGACCAAAGTGTTATAGGTTCAATGTCTGTTCAGGGCACACACCCAGGCTTTGGGTATGATTCCTGGTCAGGGTGCATACGAGAAGGCAACCGATCAATTTTCCTTGTCACATTAATGTTTCTCTCTCTCTCTCTCTCTCAAAGCAATGAAAAATGTCCTCAGGTGAGGATAAAAGTTTATGGCTTGTATCACATGGGTTTAACAAAAAGATGTTTGGATTCTTTGGGAGGAAATACTGTGCCACCTTTGTAGCATGTTATGTTGTATTTAATGGTGACTGCATTTTAATGAAATCAATACTTCTTAGAATTTCAGCTTGTCAATTTATCCCCAATATTTTAGTTAGCTCAAACCAATAAAGCTTAAAGTTAAAAAAGCATTTAGGAAATAATTTCTATTTAAATAAGGAAAAGCAACACATTTTTCTGACAAAACTGGTGCATGCTAGCAAAGACATCAGCAGGCAGATGGGAAGATAAGAAGCCGGTACGCTATGCAGTGAGGCAGAGCTGAGCCCTGTTATGAATCAGTCAGTTAGGAGCTAAGGGGTCTTGGGTAAGTGGCTTCCTTTCTGAACATCATCTGAAATTGGGCATGACAATCCTGCTTGAGAGAGGGCCTCAAGATTGATAGGAAGATGCTTGTGAGGAGTCTAGTAGAACATTTGGCACACGGAAATACTGAAAAAAATCAAAATGCATAAACTATTTTGGATCCTGGAAACATACATAGAATGTGACAGTGAGTAAGGAGACTTGAGTTGGTGCTTGTGCTGCCTTCAAGTAGAAATGTGACTGTTGACCCATCCTCAGGTCTCTGGGACTCAGTTTCCAAACCGGTAAAAAGATGGCCTTGAAACACCAGGTCAGAAATGCCATTGTGGTCATGTGTGTGTGTATGTGTGTGTGTGTGTGTGTGTGTGTGTGTGTGTGTGTGTGTGTGTTACAAAATGTGCTAGGACCCCTGACAATGGTAGTGCTGCTATGTTTCTAATCTTAGGTGCACTGTGGAGAGTTTTCTGTAGATCTGCTGCAAAGCTGGGCTGTCAGCTATTCTGAAGGAAGCTCTCAGAATAAACTCTATTAGTAGAAAGTCATGAAGGGTGATAATTCTTCATTTTCTTTTGTCTGAAATGTAGCCTGCATCAATTCTTTCTTTCTTGTTTTCTTTTGGAAGTGATTTTTTGGGGATGTTGAAAGAAATTCACAAGAGCAACAGTGGATATTGAAATCCCTTTTTTCTTCATAAAGCAGCAGAACCACTGGCTGCTGTGGAAAGTGAAATCTTGTTTCCCCTAGAAAGAGTGATCCCTAGAGTGATGTGCAGGAATATTTGGCAGAAAAATGTCTCACTCAATCTTTGATGCCTCTGCTGTCTATCAGTTCCTTTCTCGATGTCTCTGCACTAAAGTTTTAAAATAAGGTTTTTCCTATGTCTTGGAGTCAAAGGTTATTGAAAAAAAAATTCTTGTTCAAGGCTGCCGTTTTGTCCTCCTAACCAATTCATCTCCACATGACAAATAAAAAAATAACCCTAATTTTTATGCTAAACTGCAGCGAGTAGTTTGTATGTTTTACCTCTACCAAGAATGACAGGTTTTTCCAGGGTCTTTAGCACTGGGTGACTCTCCCCAGGTTTTGCTGGTGACAGCAGGTAATTTATGGAATTTGAGCCATGCCAGAGGCTGTGTCTGTTAGCATGATGTGTCTGATCGTATTGCCTGCGTCCTAGGATGCCTCAGAGGTCTGCGGTCACTTTGGGGTGTGGTGACAACTAGTAGGTACCAACTGGATTTCATTAATCTAAGATGTGAGAAGTGGAGAAGAGAATATTGAGGACTGCATTTGCATTTCTTTCTGCCCTTAGGAGCATTAGATAAAGCATATTGTCATTTTTATTATTTTTTTCTCTTTTGGCATGGCTAGTCATGATTTTTTCAGTACAAGAGAATCTTGAAAAGGCAAATTAATGCAAACAAGAGTGAAAGCTCAGACTCCCAATATGTCAGACTGCAGCATTGCCTACAATACTGATGTACCCAGGCCTAGGCCTCATGCCAGCTTATGGCCCATGGGCCATTTGCTTCTGATGTTTATTCAGACCTTGTACAACTGTGGAAGTATAGAAAACATTTGAGTTTAATTTAAATTATAGAATATTTGTGTATTTAAATAATGTGACCCATGGACACATTTAACAAATTATATGTCAGATTTTAAGATTCCTGCAGACAGTGTGCTTCCAGAATAACTCATTATTTATTTGACAAATAATTTTGAGTACATGTGTGACAGGTAATGTTCTACATACTAGGAATAAGTCATAAGCAAAAGAAAGATATCCTTGACCAATAAACATTATAAATGGTAAATGATATAGACTGTGTGAAGATTCTGTGGAAACATAGCAAGGAAAGATAAGTGGGGATGTGAGGTGGGGAGGGGGCTCTGCAAAGAAAGAGGTGGCAGAAAGGTGCCACTGACAAGGTGAACTTTGCACAAAGACTTGAGTGAAGTGAGGAAGTAAGTTCCAGAGACGTCTGTGGGGAAAGAACCCCAGGTCAAGCGGACAGAGGTACAAAGACCCTAAAAAAGGGAGGGCACTTGGCCTGTCCCAAATAGCAAGATGAGCTGTGTAGGACCAGAGGGACAAGAATGGAAAGAGACAGGGGACAACAGTAGAGATCACCTGGGGCTTGGGGCTGCTGTGAAGACTACGTTTACTCGGAGTGAAAGAGGGGACACTGCTGGGATTTGAGTGGAGAGATAAATGTGATTTATGCTCTAAATACAGGGTCTGGCAGAAGTAAGACTGCTTGAGTGTGGTTGTAGGGCAATAATATGGGTGTAATAATTTATAGTTTTAATTTGAACATTTTACTTAAAATGTCATATGTTGTGCTTGAGTGTGATAGTTATGTTACAGAATTACATGCTTATGATTTTGTAATAAAAGAGTTTGTAATAAAGAAGGGGTGTTATTTGTGTCGGACTCCATATATCACATTGGCTGCTGGGATTAGAGTACAATGTAGGGGGTGGGAAAGAAGCAGGAAGACCTGTGAGATGGGCTGCTGAAGTGGTCCAGGTGAAGATGAGGGTCACCAAGACTGAGGGGCTGGCAGTGTGGCTCCTGGTAGTTAGATGAGTAGGGGAAAGACCAGGGTCTCACCGATATAGCCTTCCACTCAGTCCTGCTGTTTTCAGTGTGATTCCGTGATACATCTCATGTCACACAAGCCTCTTACAGACCCTTCCTGGGAATATACCTCCTGGCTTTTGCCAGGGTATAGGAAGGTCAACTTACCTGCTTTAAGGAGAAGGCCATCTGGGAGCCGAGTTGCTTCCTAACAACATTTTCCATCTTTCCCTTATTTTTAGCCCTGCCTTCATCCCACTTCCAGAAGAACAGGGCACCTCCAGCTAAAACACTTCTGAGGGGTCTCTGGTCATATTGCCTTCTGGTTGGTCACCTTTTGGCTTACTTACCACTTCTTAAAGTTCAGCCAAGTGTGCCACGTCAGTGTCTCTTAATCTATCTGCTTTTTAGTTCTTGTACTTTTACTTATTGTTCCAATTCTACTTGCCTTGTCCTTTTATGCCCCTCTTTTCAAAAAAGTCCCTTACCGCTCATTATAGGAAAGTTATGCTTGGGGGTCTAGCGCTTTGTTTTCAACATTCTCACCCACTTTCCTTATGATTGCAATAAGTAAATGTATATGGGGTCAGGTCTTCTTTGTATTATTAATAAACACTTATCTTAAAGCAATTCTTCTGGAGACATCTGTAAGACCTACTTGCCAGTAAAGATTCTGGAGATTAGACCAGAAGAATGGAAATGAGACAACAAAATACAGCTCAGCCATCTACAGGCAACACGAAGAACTGAGGGATAACAGGACTTCCTGTCTGTAGGTGCAGAAAGAAACCCTCAGCACAAGGCCTCCCGCTCTAGCTGAGGCTCAACCAGATACCCAATGCTTTTGAAATCTACTCATCAATAATTGATTCAAGAATGGCTGATTCTCACTTGTTTGAGTTCAGAGATGCCTCTGCTTTGACCACTTCATCCACCTTCCTTCCTTAATGTGAGATTGCCCTCTAGCACATCCAGCATACCTTGGGATTCTTCTACAAGCTATTCTGAAAGGAGCTTAAGCAATTCTAAAGGATTCAAATTCTTTCACAACTTTTTCTTACATCAAGCCAACATTTGCTTCTCTGTTGCTTCTACTTATTGGTGATAGTTTTCCTTTGGGAACAATATAGGTTAGATCCATTCTGTTCTCTCTTTAAAATATTTGACCATTCTGCCAAAACTCAGACACCTTAGATTACATTAATGCGTTAATGACATATTAGGGCGGTGGAATTTGATGAGACATTAAACTTTCTTGTAGCTCAGTGTTCTCCCCCTACAAAAGGGAGCTTATTCCTCTAGCATTTTGGAGGAATGAACTCTTTGGGGAAATATAGAGCTGCATGATGTGAGATGTGTTATGACACAATTATTATGATACTGTTTCAAGATTCCTTACCCTTCTAGTCATCTCTTCAATGCCCTCTTTGTCATGATCCTCTGTCAATTTTATCACTGAGTGCAAAACAGACCAGATACTATCTGTTCCGTACTGCTTCCCTCTGGAAACCTCCAGCCCCCTCTCAAAGCCAGGTATTGAAGTCATTCTTCACTCACCTCTAATAGGCATCTAGCCTCGTTCCAGGCACACAGGACAACCCTACATGTCACCCATGGAGGCTGTGCTTTATCCCTGCTGTTTCTGCTGCCCCTGATCCCCCTGCTTGCCCCCATTAGGGTCCACCCTCAGGAAGTCCTTGCTGAGAATATCTCCTCTATGTTTACACAACTGCCTCTCTGGTACAGCCTCATTATGCTGTTGTAGACTTTGCATTTTTCTTTTTCTAGATTAAGGCAGAGATTGAGGATAACTTGTTGTTGTATTACTAGGATTTAGTTCCGAGAAAGCTAAGGACATGATAGATGTGCACCTGTGAGGGTGTTTCTGCTGATATTAACATTTGAATTCATAGACTAAGTAGAACAGATTGTCCTCCCCAATGTGGGTGGCCTTCATCTAGTCAGTTGAAGGCCAAATAGAAAAAAAAAAAGGCTGAGGAGAGGAAAATTATCTCTGTCTCTGTTTCTCTCTGTCTCTGTCTCTCTCTGTCTCTCTCTCTCTGGCTGTCTTGGGACTGACACATTGGTCTCTTGCCTTCAGATTCAGACTGGAACTTACACTGCTAACTCTCTTGAATCACAAGTTTGCCACCAGTAGATCTTGGGACTGTTTATCCTCCTACTGGTTCTGTTTCTTTGGAAAACCCTCATTAAGAGAATAGATGTTTATTGACGCTGGTGTGGCTTACCTGAGCTTGAGTTACTTAACACTAAAAAAATGCAGTTTTTCAGAATCAACAACTATGATGATATAATACATACTTTTAAAAATTATCAAGTAGATACCTTATAATCAAATAAGAATTTACTGAGTATCTGACACATTTCTAAGTCAACATGCTTCATAACCATCAATTATAAAAAAGACATTCTACAAACAAGAAAAGAGGGAAGATTATATTCACAGGTAGGTGTTTGTAAATGTGAAGACATCTGGTGTCTCTGGATGTAAGCTTCTAGAACATTCGGAGACTCTAGAACCTCAGAAAGGTCAGTGTGTAGTCAGTGTCAGAACATGAGCGCAAGGAGCTGTAGGTGAGTGAGACTCTGTATTTATGTTGCCACATCCAAGTGCAGGGCGCATTATGGTTCATGGTCAACAAAGAGACAAAGGGTGAGGTTTAGATTATGGAAGTGGGCAGGCCCATCCTTTGCAGTGAGATCTTTAGAGCCATCAGATAAAAGAGGCCATCAGAGGGAGCTGGGACTCTGAGTAGCACCGAGCTGCAACGGTTACATGGGAGGATGATGGGACTTCCCAGACACAGCCATCATGGGCCTGCATCCAACACATCCTTTAGAATCACTCCAGGAGCTCCATGCCAGTTACCTTCTCCGGGACTTGTCTTGGGGTGCCTGCCTTTGGGAATGAGGAGCTGGGGATGCAAAGTTGTTAGGGAATAATGTGCCTCTATTGGAGGGGAAGTGAAAGAGAAACACAAGCATGCTTTCTTTGCTATTTTAAAAACAATCAAGCAAAAATCATTCAAGACATATGTGTGGAGAAGAAAAGAATAAATTATAACTTAGTCCGAGCTGGAAGCTCACAAAAGTCCCTTTCAGAGCTCACCCTGACTCCTAGTTTATTAACTTTTAAAAATGCTTTGTTTATTCAAAACCACATGGCACATCCAGGACAGGTCTTTCCTTTGCCTTAAACTGATCTTAAAAATAAATAGAGAATACAAAGAAACAGCTAAAAAGGGAATGAAATACTACAGAAAGCCAACACAAACAGACAGCCGCCACGATGTCACAGCTTGTGGGTGCTCTTCCTGGTGCCATGCATGTAACGTGAAGGTTGTTCCCCCAGAGACCATTTTATCTCCCTCATTGAGGACCCTGAGACAAACTCACCTGTCTGCACACCTAGCCCCTCAGGTGCAGCCTAGCTGAGAGTCCCCTTCAAGGCGAGGATGTGCTTTGGAAAAGCACAGACCATCTGACAAATACTTGCAAACAAAACACAAGGTGCATTGGAAATCTGTCTGCCCAATAACCTTATGAAGTCATCTCAATGGCTGTACAACTGCCAGACTTGAGCAAGTGGCTGGATGTAGCCCCAGACCTCAACCCTCTTCTGTAGACTCATCCCCACCAGGACCACCACCTGGGGCCACAGGAGCATCACAGCCTCTTGACTGGCCTTGGGCCATGCTTCCTTTAGAGGCTCAAAGGTGCTCCTGGCAAAGCGGATGTTGGTATGTGAACTGTCTTATATAACAAGTAGTAAGGGCAGAAGTTGATGTTTAAGATCTGGGCCAGTGCCTGGTGTTTCTTTATGTCGGGGTGGGGGTGGTTATGGAGTGAATGTGACATCTCCTGCCACTAGGTTCATATGTGTGAGTGTTTGAGGGCCTGTGTTGGCTGGTAAAGGACATGGTGTCAGATGATCCATCAACACCATGACACGTGTTGGGAGATGACACCAAAACTCCAGGAATATCGGCCACCAGAACAAACTGTTGACTTGAAGTCATCTGTTAAAACACTGAGTTTTTCTGCTAATAGCTCTGCATCTACTTTAAATCTCTGAACCTCATTTCTAAGGGTTTGCTGGTTACACGAATTACATGTTACTAAAAGCAGAGTCACCTTACCTGTGTGCGATAGCCCTGATAACACTTTGTTGACTGGAGATGCCCATGTTCAGAATCAAGGTGATTCACTTTGGAGCCTGTTAGAGGATTCCTAAAAAAAAAAAAATTCTGAATGCAGATATTTGGTGACTATAGGCTGTCATCATGCACTTAAGAAGGCTGGCAAGGTCTCTTGGTCTATGAGGGGTTGCTCAGACCCTGGACTGAAGGCAGCAGAAAAGATCACTGAAGAGGGTGTTGCTATTCTGGCAACAGACAGGCTTTTCCCTAAATGGTTATGGAGTCAGCGCTCTGACCTCCTACCTAGGATTACATGAGGTAGGACATGTTAAGTCAGAAATCTAAAACATGAGCCCTGGATATAACATCTAAGATACAGTAAAGGCTACAGCTGGAACTGGACACTTGTTTCTAAAAAAGACAAACCAAATTCTGCTCAAACATCTCTTAAATTTTAAGTGAAAATGCCACAGCCACTCTTTTTAACTTTCAAGCTTGGAAGAAAGACTACACCTGCCTTATAGTCCTAACCCAGCCAGTTAAGACTGTGGCAGATGTGCACACAGTGTACTGGAGGGCGAGTTTGAGCTGACAGTGTTGCCCCCACTTCCACTAGCCCTGCTGACTCCAGAAGCCAACCCTCAGCCAAAGATAGATGCAAATGGCAACTGGAGGATAAACAATCCAACTTGTAGGGTGTCCTAAGATTTCCCAGAGGACCCAAGGGGGACTAAGTCCCAGCTGTCCAGAGTGATAAACTGTGGGTTATTTCCCACCAAGTGTCACTTCTCCTAATACTGCCTCTTGAGGTCACCTCCCAGGTAAACTGTGTCCACATCCTGATCACTGTGTCTGTCTCTCAAAGGTTCCAGCTCCTGACACAGAAGGCACTAAGTATATGTTCTGGTGAATGAGAAAGAGTGTGACACATTCGCTCGATGTTGTTCTCCCACATTGGGGCTACCCTTCCCCCAGTTTCTTTGGCTGTGGTGGAGTTGACATTGGTCCTTGGGTTGCTCTGATGGTCTTCATGCATATCACCCTAAAATATAATGGAGGTTTTATTACCTTGGGGATACTTAGGCTCCCCGTGCTTCTTCATTTTCCTCACACTTTTCCAGCTCGTGCCACGACACTGACAGGAACATGGACCTATGACTGTCAGAAGAGGGTAGTGGCAGGGTCTGAGCATGGGCCTGCCTGGAGAGGCTTTGACAAGGTCTGGTTAAGACCCTGATCTGGGTGTGTCTGTGAGGGTGTTTCTGGATGACATTAGCATTTTAATCATTAGACTGAGTAAAGCAGATTGCCCACCCTGAGTAGGTGGGCCTCATCCAATCAGTTGAAGCCCTAAGTAGAATAAACATTTTCAGTAAAAAGGAACTCTTCTTGCTGGCATATCTTCAGACTCATACTGAGGCCTGGTTCTCCTGCTCTGCAGTCTACCATCTCGCCCTGCAGAGCTCAGGATTGCCAGTCTCCAGAATCCCATAAACCACTTTTTGATAATAAATCTTATTACATTTATATATCCATCCTATTGGTTCTATTTTGCTGAAGGACGCTGACTAATATACTAAGTTTAGACAAAATGCCATCCACTGCTGTGTGATGTTTGGGAATACAAAGAGCTTAGGCCCAGGTCTGAAATAGTCCTAGGATTTCTGGTTTGCTGAGCAAGCATGATGCCTGTCAGCCTGCCATCAACTCCGTGGAGGGTCAGGTGAGGCTCACCAAGTGTCTGGTCTTAGAGGCCAAGTCTCTTGGGAGGCTGACTGCACACTCTTCTGTACTATGCTGGGGTCAAGCCTCTGAGTTCTGGCTCTGTCTTGGATCATCTACCATGGGAGACTCTGTCTGCCTCCCACAGTAGGGCCCAGAGGGAGAGGACCTGAAAGAAGTGAGGGCAAATCCATCCTTCCATTGCTTTCTGCTGGCCTCTTGTTCCTGTCAACATCACCTAGCCTCACTTGTTCATCTGGGAAGGGCCGCAATCGTCCTGTAGCTACAGATTCCAGGTTCTCCAATAAGAATCAAGGTGCCCCAAACCCAGCACCACTGGCGGCAGTGCCTCCCCCTCAGAAGTTCTTATTTCTGCACTGTGGGACCTTCCCTTAAGTTTCTGAATGCTGATAGTTCAGCTTCTTCTGTTTGTTTCCCTAGCCCCAGGGGTGGTGGCTGCCTCATGCAGTTGCTGTAGCACATCAGGTGCTCACTTGGGCCTTTCCACTTGTTCAGTGAACATCCTTCACAGCACATTTTCTCTTATAATAACCAGGTTTTTGTTTTCTCACTGGGCACCGTTGGTCAGCGACTTCATCATACCCTGGCTTTCCTGGAGAAGAGGGAGATTACCCCTTGCTCCTCTTTTTGAATCTGCCCATGGATCTGTGCAGCCCTGGATGTGAGTGTGTGTGTTGTGTGTGTGTGTGTGTGTGTGTGTGTGTGTGTCTGTGTGTGTGTGTAGGGGGGATTTAAACTCAAAGGAGACCAGATAAGACTGGAGCCTGGTAGTATTTAATTATGCATTAATCCTTATGTGTTTAGAGAAAGGATTTTTCATATAGCTCACCTGGAAAGAATGTTCTTTGGTGTAAAACTCCACTCTATTCATAAAAAGCTCCCTTGACTTCACTCTGGCAAATGCCCAGCACTAGGTTACATGTCTGAGGAGAGCTTTATACAAATAGTACAAACAGCATAAAATTTAGCTTCAGCCTGCCACACTCGCCTTATATTTTAATGAACAAGAATGACTCCAATTGAAAGTAAATTTTTATACCTTGAGGAAAATTTTCTGCCACCTGCCGGTGAAAGTTGTCCTCCCAGATCTGCAATTCTGTACAACTCTTACTCTCATTTGTTCCTGCCTTTTATAAAGACAGCATCACAAAAAGACTATTGTTTACCATCCTGGGATTGCACAGACCAAGAATTCTTCCTGCATATCCTGTTAGGTAAATATTTCTGAAGGTGTGGTTTATTTGACAGACAAGAGTGGACAGGATGCCTTCTGACTTTCCTGCACCAACACTTGGGGATCTAATGTCACCAGGCTGTGTCTGAGGAGTGCTATCCTCCCCCTAATCCTTAGGACAAAACCTTGCCTTAACTACCAGCCACACATGCGGGATCAGTCTATCTGAGGGAGCAGGGTGACGCCGATGACGAGTGTGTCTGAGAATTGCAATGAAGAATTTGTTTTGTAAACTTGTAACTGACTTTTTAGACTATTTATATGTTTACAGAAAAGCCGCATATAGTGCAATGAGTTTTGCCAGGAAACCTACCTGGTTTCCCTTATTGTAACACTTTCCATTGCTGAACCAACATGCCACATTACTCTGAACTAAATTCTATCCTTTATTCAGATACCAATGGTTTTCCTCTAATGTCCTGCTTTTGCCCCAGTATCCCATCCAGGAGACCACATTCTATTTAATTTCTTTACCCTTTTCTCATATGTGGCAGTTTCTTAGGCTTCCCTTTTGTCTAATGACATTGAAAAGTTTGGGGAGTACTGTCAGGTATTTTTCAAAATGTTCCTCAATTTAGATTTTTATTCTGTTTCCCTTATGATTAAATAGGGATATGGATTTGGGGAAAGAAAACCATAGAAGCAAAGTGACATTATCATCACATCATGTCAAGAGTGAATGCCATTAACATGACTTATTATTGATGGTGTTCATTCAGCTCAGCTGGCAAAAGTAGTGTTTGTTAAGTTTTTCTACTATACATTATGTTTAACCCACCCACGCTGTACTCTTTAGAAACAAGTCACTGATTGCAGCCTACGTTCAAGGGCAGAGACAGGAGGTGATGGGCATGTCACTGAGGGCAGAAGATCTAGTTAGAACATGCTTCAGGTTCACAGTGAGTATGTCTGTCCTCATTCCCAGAACCAGCCATGTTTCCAAAGACCACTTGTTTCTTTCATGGAAAAACAGTTTTGGAAGTCGAGGTCTGAGCACTAGGTGTGCTCGTTAGTCTTGGGGTTGATTTTCTCTTCCTAGAGCAAGTCAGCTTTTCCCCATAGTGAAGATACTTCCTTAGCTATGTTCAGATAGATGCTTGTGGCCTGATTTTCTCTGAAGTTCTTGCTCCCAAGCGGAAGCTTCCTAGTGCCCACTGTGCCAGGACAGCTGCAGAAGAAAGAACCCCATTGTTGTTTCAGGTTGGTGTTTTTTTTTTCCCTCCTGTGGGGCTGAACCCACTGCCCCAGGATCCCTGCAGAATATGGAGGGCCAACCTCACTCACATTTGGTGGTTGAACTATCCTTTTCTGAGAATCTGTGTATCGACTCTCAGTAGTCATGGGTCACATTGATTTAAGACTCTGCTCTTCTTCTTGAAGGAGTGAAAAAATTCATTTGTCCCATGACCACTGTTCACCTGGGGAAAGGACAGAACCATGGGGTCAACCTTGAAAGAAGAATCAGTCACCCTTGAAAGAGAAATCTGTGCTCTCTGACTCATGGTTCAGATTTATTTGTCCTTTATAATACCCGAATACCAAAAGTCGATTTTGGGTGCAAAAAGTCCCTTCATTAGTAAATTTATCTAATCAGTATTTATTATTAAGTAGATGTCCATCATGGGTTAGGACCTGAGGCCCCAAAGAGAATCAAATGCAAGCCCTCCCTCCCTGACAGTAGCGACAGAGCTCTCCACACCCTCCAAGCCTGAGCCCAGTGTTGTGTCCACACCCAGCAGCTCATACCTGCTGAAAGTTTGCTGAAATTTTTCAAGAGTGCCTCGGTTTTTCAATAACCAGGACACTTAATCTGGTTCACGTCTTCGACAATTTCCTTGTGAACATACTGCAAAAACCATGAGTCTGAAATGCAGGAAAATGTTCGGAATAACAAAAAAGGTCTGTTTTTGGACAACTTCAGCAGCCACAGACATGGGCTTGCAGGTCAGGGAGAGGATTTGCAGGCCATTAGTGACAGTCAGTCACAGAGACCACATTTTTGGGAACGAAAGCAAAGCCTTTCATTTGTGATATTCCTGCTTGGAGTATGCCCTTCATGTGAGTCTGTGAAGTTCCACCATGAACAGCCTGTTACTATGTCTGTATTTGCAGTTACCTGGGATGGTATTAGTACAGGGACCTCAAATGTTAACATCAACTACAGTGATATTGAAGGCAAATAAGCAGAGGGACAAGTTGCTGATTTTGAATATTTTCTACAGACATTATAAAATTACCTTTATATTGAATATCTAGTACATAATTTAGCAGGCTATACCATATGTTTTAGAAATGTTAACCAAAATTACTGTTTTCAGCAAATGTGACTGAGGTATAGTAATAAGATAGTATTTCTCATTTTAGCCTGTGTAGTCTATTGATATTCTATAGCAATTTATAAGGCATAGCATTTTAGCACTAATTCTATCCTTTATTCATTATCTCCAAAGTACTAATTTACCCTCTGTTCTATGTTGGGCTCTGGAATACGTTCTTTGGCTATAAGGTCTCATTAAAAGCAGTCACTGTCATTCAGCAGCTTAAACTCAGGTGGGTGCTGCAGTGGACAGGGGCCATTCGACAGCCATGGGGACTGATGGGGCTGTTACCACATGGAGTGCACTGGTCACATCTAAAAGAGACCCCGGCACCTCTCACCTGCTGAACACTTGCTTGCAGATGGCAGGCCCAACTAGACCACATTGCATTGCTTGTTTAGAGATTTTCATATATGGATTTTCATGTATGGAACAACTCAACCAAACAATCTTGGCAACTAATTCAACTGTGTTTGAAAGGCAAACCCATCATTGAGCTGGAATAAACTCCGGGTCAGTGGATTCTTCACAAGTTCTTTGGAAATGATGAAGGAAGAAGCAGGGAGGGAGTGGGTGTGAGGGGCTGAAGGGAGAAGGCAGGAGAGAGCAGGGCTCTTTTGTTCTCTCACCCACCAGCAAAACCTATGACATGGCAGGGCAGGTCCAAGGCCTTGGTGGGACAATGATGAACAGACACGTGCTGGCCCTTGGTGGTACTTATGGACTAAAGGAGCAGATTCCAGTGGGTATATGGACAGACATTTGTTGAGTGTTTACATGAGTAGAACTGGCACCTAAGTGTGAGTAGGACAGATGATCCCTGCCTTTTGGATACATGTGGTTTAGCAGAGAAGGTCCTATTGGACACTAAGATCACGATCGTGGTCTTCTTCTGCAGAATGCATGCCATCACTTAGGGCTATGCTAACCCCTGATGTCCAGGGAAACACTGCTGACGGACATCTGTCTGCATGGCATTTCCCCTCAGGTGGTGGGCAGGGAGTCTGGACTCCCATAGAGCGTGTGTGTGATCCTGTGTGAGGAGATCTGAAACACATTTCTCTTGATTTATGTTAGAAGGAGTTTTTACTGAATGTGTGAACAAGTTACACAGTGCTAAGTACTGCTGGGCACATCACAACCCTTGTCAAATGTACACTACTGCACACAGACACACTCACACACACAATCATATACATATGCACACTCATACAATCGTACACACCCACATTCCCACATGCACACACATGTACACTCGTTGCATAGACACCATTTACCTACACATAGGAGAACACACATTCACAAGCATAAACCTGTATACACACATGCATGCACACTCATGTTCAATGTGCCCACTCACAAACACACACACATGCACCCCTCCCCCCAGCACATTGTAGATGTCATTTACTCTTCTGTAAACAGGCACTGAGCTTGTGAAGATGCTTTGATGGTCAGACATACAAAACTGCACATTCATCTTTTCCTGAATCAGGTGTATTCAAGTGTTTGGAAATAGACCACGTGATACTAAGGCCGTCAACCTTGGTTGTGTACCTTTGGTCTCTTAGTCAAGAGAGATGGCTATTTTCAAAAAACAAACCAATTGGGTCTAATTAGGTTAATTAAAATGTCAGCATAGTAAGCAGAGGTGGACACTAGGGTTTATTCTGCCAAAACTGTGAAACAAACGCTTCATTACTCTGCCACTTGGAAACTTGGAATTAGATAAGCCATTGTTTTCACAAACATACAGAAGGCACCTAATTCAACCTCTGTGTAGCATTCTGGCATGAACTTGAGGAGTCACTTAGCCCCTCTGCCTTCAGATCTTCCTCTGTGAAATGGCCCTCGGGGGGCCATTACTCCAACCTTCTCTGTGCTGCCTCTGGGGCTGCTGGTGCAGAGGGGGTCTCCCTGGATCTTATCCACAGAGCTAGGGACCATTTGTTTTCTTATTCAGATTACTGAACTGGCTGCCCCAGCTGCATATAAAATCTACTGCAGCTGATTATTAGAGCATTAAAGATGTCTTTGGTGCTGGCATTTTATCCTCTGCTTTCATATTTGTAACCCTTTTTATTTCCTAATATCCCCTGTGTCTGACAGTGCGTCCTAACCTCTGACACCAGGAAGTCAGTCAATAAACCCTGTGCTCTTTGATCCGCAGGATTATGGGATTGCTTCTTATGCAAAGGGAAACATCAGGATAAGCAAATATGGAAGGAAAAACCCCTCTGGAGCAAGGGAGTTGGAAGACAAAGAAGAAACAATTCCAGAACATTTGCAATGCAAACCCTGTGGAAATCTGAGACTTATTTATCAGCTGTAAGAAAAAGCCCAGACCCTGGACTAGAGGGGGCGTTTCTGCACTATAACTCAGGATACTGTGCAGCTTGTTTCTGGTGATTTAAGCACGCATACTACTCTGTGGTTATCTTTCTTTGATATTTTTGATGACCAAAGGTAGACCTACCCTTTCAGCATTTAAAACGATAATGCTCTTGAGGACTCCACACTTGAGATGTTATTATTTCTCCAATTTAGATCCCTACAGCTGATGCTAGCAATGAGCACACCATCATATTGGTTACACTTTTCTATCTGTGGCCCTTCACTGTCAACACTGCAAAAGGAGAGTGATTGCTTCAGAAAAGAACAGACTTTTCTACATCATGCTTCTTAACTCCGCAGGAGCTACCGTCTGTTTCATCTATTACCTAATGGCGCGCATTTCACTTCCTGTAGGGGGCACATTCATTCTTAGATCAGGGGTTGGCCATGGTGGGTGTACTATTATTGAGCACTTGAGATGTATATCTTTTTGTGTATTTTCCATTGTCTGTTGGAAAATCCCTTTTGGTCATTGTTTCCATTGATGTGAAGACTCAGAAAAAGAAAATTGGAAAATACCAACACAATTGCTGCCGCATCCATCATGTGTAGGCCCTAATCTGACACTCAGAAATTTCCACTTTCTCACTGGTCTTCTCCAGAGAGAGGGCCTTCCCATGGAAGCAGCTGTTCTGCAAATAAATCAGGATCTATCTGCTTTTGTGCGTTTCCTTAATGAGAAAAGTTGCACACATCAACTGGTGGATACAATTTTGTGATATTACCGTATTTTTTATTACTATGTATTCCGTTTACCTTTTTTTTTTACAGATGGAGAACAGACCCATGCTTCTCTACCTACAGGTAAATCTATGGATGTGAAATTTGTTTCCAAAAGCCCTGAAGCATCCTGAAGATTATGCAGGAGCCCCTAAAGGAAGCACGGAGGAAAGTGAGGCCCAGTGTCCTAGCATAGCTGGAAAAAGGCAGCCTTGCTCATCCACCCTGTCCCTCCTTCCTTCTCCCACACAGTCATGGGAAGAGACTTCTTCTGGCTGGGGCCAGAGGGGAGTGAAGACTGAGAGACCTTCTCAGCTTCCTGCCTGAGAACCAGTGGATTTAGTGAGATAGGGATAGGGATACAGGGCCCTGGAAACCTTACCACCACCCCCATGTTTCAGGAGTGGTACCAGGAGAGCTGCTGGGCCTCGAGGAGCTAGAGGGTAGTGAGGTTTGGTGGTGGTCTGAAGGGGGGACAGCTAAAAACTAGAGGTAAACCATTCCTCACTCCTCCCCACCCACTCCCTGAAAGTCTAAACCCTTTGTCAGACCCAGAAACACAGAACAGCCCCTGTGTTTGGGGGGCAAAAAAAATCCACAAAACACTGACATCAAGATTAAGACGTCACTTTTCCTCCAAGGAGGCATAGGGGAAAAATAGAACTATGTGAAAGGGTCACGGAATGAGCCAACAGGTGGATTTGGATTGGTTGAGTTGGAGTCACTTGCAGATTGGGTATGCAAGAGTTGCCTCAAGAGAGAGCTATGTGGCTTCGGAGTCAACACTGAACTGCAAAACTTAGTAATAAATGAGATCCTCTACCCCACCTTGTACCACCACCAAAAGAGTGTAGAGGAGAGAGAAGGGGCAGATAGGACAGCCTCATGGGTAACACCTCCGTGGAAGAAGTCAGGAAGCCAACCCCACAAAGCGAGAGTTGAAAAGA
>VMDR010008947.1:0-34934 GCA_007922815.1 Macrotus californicus
AGCAGAGAGCCATTAAAGGTAGTGTTTTAGGTATTCTGACATAGAAGTGTTTTAACATAAAGTGTAAAAAGACAGCTAAAAGACGATTATAGTAAAAACTATACATTTCATAGAGCAAGAAGTTGGGCTAATATTCAACCAAAAATAACAGTAATTATCTCTGGGTGGCAGAACAACAGTAGACTTTTATTTTCCTCTTATTGCTTATATTTTCTAATTTTCTAGAGTGAACGTGACCTGTTTAATAATAAAGAGAAATATGCTTCAAAACTATTTAGCTACCTAGAATTTGAATTAAACGTCACCCTGACCCTGTCACAATTCAGAGCTATGTTTTAACCAACAGATGAAACCATATTCTGGTGACGAAACCCCCATACCAACCAGCAGGCAGGAAATCATGCCCTGCCTTAAGACATTTCTAACAGTGCCTTAGAAATGCCATTTCTTAGTCCTCTTTTGTTCTGTGACACTGTGAATTTCATCAACTAGGAATTCTGTTTGACGAAGGGAGAAAAATACTGTGATTATATCCAGAACTGGATAAATTTATTTAGATTTCCAAATAAAATATTTTGGGTGTGCCAGTAATTCCCCCAGGTCTTGTCATACCTCTATTTCTGGAATCAATTTACTTTCAAATACATGTGATATTATATATCATAATGGATATACTCACACATATATACACATATATATGTATATATACACATATGTGTGTACGTGTGTGTATAGATAGATAAGTAGACAGATAGATAGATAGATAGATATAGTTCGCGATAACAGACCTACAGCTGGCTACTAAGCTCTTTACCTGCCATGAGGATAAAGGATTCTTTAAGTTGTAAACAAGCAAAGTTCATGGAACTTGAGGACATCATCAAGTCCCAACTATGTCAGTACACTGAAATATGCATTAATAAATGTTGAACTGCAAAATACCTCACTAAAAATGTACCCTCCCAAAAAACACCCTTCTGGGGGTGAAGGGGGAGCCAGTGGAATTAGTAAACCAAAAATGCCACTAAGAGTTTAATCTCAAATTTAGAACCTGGCCTCAGGGAACCTTTGCCACAAGGAGACTCAGACTGTCCCATCCAACAGCCTCATTCACAAAAGACACCCGAGGTTTTCGACACTGAGCAAGCAGTCCACCCTGAGGTCTCAAACAACTGAGTAATGGAGCAGGGCCTACATTCCCAAACCAGCTCCAGTGGCCATCCTGCTGTGCTGTAATTACTTTTCTCCCTTTAGAAATCATTCTTGTAATTAGCTTATTTCCAATTTTCCTTGGAAGCTAGGAAAAAAATGTAACAATTAACAAGATTAAGCAAAGAAACATCAACTTCCCTAAGGTAAAACTTTCCTGCCTCTCCCGGTCTCCATGGAAGTTACCTCCTGTTCATCAGATTCTTTTGCTCCCGGTTTACAATCTAGTGGAACATCAAAGAGGAAGTGGTAGACTAGAAATGTGGAGATTAAAAAAGTCTGCATGATCTACAAACCCCAGAGTCCATGCTCAGATACCTAAGTGTGCTATATTGCTAATGCCACACTGCTCCCCACACCACACCTTGGAGAAATGGGAGACACTCGGGAAGCTGAGCCCAAGCCCCATTCATCAAACAGGCTCTGGGGAACAGCTTTCCTTCTTTGAATCTCTCTCCCGAGGCACATGGCAACCGTTCTTCATCAAAAGCAAAAATATTCTCAAACAGCCTGATTTTCCTCACACAAAAAACATTTCTATTTTGGGAATGTTCAGAGGTTCATAGGATTGCATGTAACTGATAACTGAAGATTAAAGTGGACTTCCCAGCACAGCAGTGAAAAGAATTGATGGAGCAGCCAGGGTACTCTTCCCTAAATGCCGCATATGAGCATGTGTCATTTATTTTTATACAATTCATTTCATACCTCGTAGCTGATATTTTGAGAAAAGAAAGAAGTTCCAGTAGGGGGAACAGATAATTTCATCTGGCAATGTAATAATTATGTCTGGGGAAATGTGGGAAAAGGCAGTGGCAAACTTTCGCAAAGTGATTTTAAAAGAATCGCTGACCAAAGATTGCCCTGCTCTATGGTTTGCTCACAAAAGACTCTCCTGTCAGGATAAAGAGCTCACTGCCCGGCAATCTAATTCAATTTTCACAATGGGAGTGTAGTACATAAAGACTTTCTGTACCTGGCAATTAGTCTTCAAACACTGCCACTGAGATATGCAGCTCTTCTATGGCAACCAGGCTGAGGACACACACACCACTCACTGTAAACAACCTTGAACAATTACACACCGTGGAATGCAAGGGAGCTGACAGGGGCGAATTGGATATGTGTTTGATATGTCTCCTGTTTGTGTATGTGGAGAAGTGGGAGAAAGTGCAAACATTGTAATACGAGTTAATTTTTTAAAAAGTCTCAAGCATCTATAAAGCTTGTTCTGATGAAATTATTATAATGTCTGCTCTTACAGTATCTTTTCAATACTTTTTGCTCAAACAGAAGATTTCAGTTGTTCCACCCTAGCGTCAAAGTTCTTACCACTGATAACACCACTTTAAAAAAAATTAATTAAGGATTTCAAATTGTAGACACATTTTCAAGTTTCTCCCTTCCCCCACTCCAAATACACACAAATGGACCACTTATTGACCCCAGCCAGCTCAGCTAGGCAAAAGGCATAATCCTCTCCCTGCCATTCTAGAAGGAATTGTTCAGAAGCCAATCCCTGCAAAGTTCAGATGCAGGAAGCCTATCACAAGGTACCTGACAGTAGGAACTGTGCTTCGCAAGTAGCATATTCTGCTGGACTATTTTTCTTTAGAGTTAACATTTCTGTGTTATCTAGCCATTTAGAAGTAATAGAGCTCTTTAGACTTACAACACTCAGCCATTTGCAGTGCATTGCAGGAAACAGCATTTCATTATTTACCATAAATTACTCCGAGCTGCTCACTATGAAAGATGAGCATCACTGTGATACCACAGAAGGTCACAGAGAAGGCTACCAAACCAAG
This sequence comes from Macrotus californicus, assembly GCA_007922815.1. Lineage (NCBI taxonomy): Eukaryota > Metazoa > Chordata > Mammalia > Chiroptera > Phyllostomidae > Macrotus > Macrotus californicus. The sequence goes on from VMDR010008947.1 coordinate 3,018, forward strand.
CGACGAAGGGGAAACACAAATTTAACAGTGACTTCGTTAAGACCGGACCTACCGCTCCGCCTCCTTCCTTTCAAAAATCTCTTTTGATCATATACACAGAGACCCAAATAACTAAAAAAAGACTACCTTTACTAAGTAAAAATTATAGATAAACTGAAAATATTCCAGGCAAATAACAAGTATATGTTAGCTAGCTTATGATAAATGTTGACACCAGTGAAAATTATCTGATAAGTGAAAAACAGAGGAGAGATGCCATTAGCAATCACACTAATTTAACATCTGCACTTACACAGTCTTACAGCCCCTCTGTCTGGTAACAATGAGCAACCAAGGAGGCCGGCGAGAGTGATGAATCTGATTTTAATCTGAAGGTTCTTCTTTACGGTGAACAAAGTGGGTGACAAGTAATTTTGGCCGTCCATGTACGTAAATGAACAGATGCGGTTCTTGTGTCTGCGGCAGGAGCTCTCTGGCAAGCCTAGTGAGAGACTCATCTTATCACAACCCCCCTTTGGGGTTCTGAGACATCAGAATCCCCCCTCTCTCATTCCTCGTTACGCAGCGAGTGTATTCAAGGTGTCAACAGTGCCACCGCCTTTTGAATGCTTTGCATTGTCAGCACACGGTCCCAAAAGGGGCTGAGGGGCTTCTGCAAAGATCTCAGATGAAACCAGACAAGTGACGTGGCCATCAACTGGCAAAGTAGTTTCTGCCTCTGAAAAAATCTGATGGCAGTCACAGGTTAATTAATTTAGGTGAGGCAGTAAAATCAAGAGATTCTTCTTGTTATTTTTCTGTACGTCTCTTCTTGTAAATGTTTAGATATTTGAAAGCTACTATTTTGGGTTAAATCTAGGGCTATGTTGATGTGTTTATGGAAAGACTAAACATTTTAAAACAGCAATTCTACTGCTTTTTGTAGCACTTCTGAAGAGGCACTGGAATAAAGTCAATAATTAAAAATATTCAGCATATGTCAAAGACCATATCTTTAAATGACTTAGGACAAATTAGCCTTGGAGAATCTTTAGAATTTATTACTCGTTCTTCCCTTTAAATCATCCTAGAGATCTTGCATCTTCTGAAAATTCTACAGACACTGTGCCCATTCTTTGTGCCAACCCTGACTATGGTTTCCCATGGCAGCATAGGTATGTCTTCCCAAGCCCTCCCTCCTTTATCAGGCCCCAACTGAAGGAAAAGGTGAGGCTGCCTCACTACTTTCAAGACAGGACCCTCTCTGCCCACCAGACCAGACACATCACTGGCTGTTCTGATCACTACTTTCTGAAATGGCCTAAGACACTTTTCAGGTGAAATCACACACTTCAACACTTAACTATTCTCTGGAACATATGTTATGGTCTTCTTCACAAAACCGTAAATGCAGACGATTAATTATCTTTCTTTCGCATCGTACACTCAAATGCTTGCCGAACTGTGACAGGTCTCAGACGCAAGTGAGCATTTACATGGGTGAAACGTGTGGCAGGTGTGGGAGCCCAGGCTGGACCAGAAACACTTCAGAAATGGTGAAAGAAAGTTTCATGTAATATGAACACAAAGTATCCGCTCAGCAAAGCCTGCATTGAAAAGGAGTAGGAGTATCTGCATGGAGTCTCATAAGCCGGGATCCTGAGAACAAAGGGAGCTACTGAAGCCTGGAAGCCCTTCCAGTTTGTCAGACTTCCGGGCATGAACAAAAAACAGTATTACGATCCAGCGTCTGAAAATAGAAAAATCCATAAACTCAGACCACCATCCTGGTAACATGAAGTATAGGCCAAAGAAATGTTTTAAAATACTTCTCTTATATTGTTACGTTTGTATTGATGTGGACAAAAAATACACAAGTTATATGCATAAAGCTCAATGAATTTTGACAAATAGAACTCCCCCTTGAAATGACCCCCAGATCAAGAAGCAGAGTATTACCAATACTCTCAAGCCTCCTACCCTGGGTCACCCTCCATTCACTACCTTGACTTCTAGCACTGACTATCATGTAAACAGAACCATTTGTTGGTCTGACTCTTTGCTCACCGGTGTATCTGAGAGCTACCCTGAAAGAATGACAGCACGAAGCCCACGTGCCCCACAAATCACCGCCTTCCACTGGCCTATGGAACGTATCTGCCTGCAGTCCAACCACCGAACTTTATTATGCGAATAAATACCTTGTGACTCTGGGACAGCCTTAAAGCATCTAGTAAATCTCTGAAGGGGTCATTCCACCTGTGTTTATTTGACCTAACCCTCCCTCCTCAGACCCAGCACTACAAACCAATCTTTGCATTTTCCTGTCATTTGATCCACAAAACAGACCAGGTAATTGGTTACTATACACACAATTGATTGACTGATATCGGCTATTTCCATCTGCAGCAATTCTGTTCAAGACTGCCCCACATCTGCAGACCTGAAGAGCCATTAAATAACTTATTAAACTTCCATCTATTTTATTCCTATAAGGTCAAGGCTAATGGTGCAAGGCCCAGGGTAAGACACTCTGCCTTCAATAAGGCAGTATTTCCCTGGAGCAAGTGAAAGGAGCTTGTATCTCTACACGTCTGCACTTCACAGCACAAACCAACTCCATCAGCACTTCCCTGCTGCCGCCATCGATTAAGACAAACACACTTAAGACAAAAAAATGAAAGTCTTCACAGAACCAAAACCAAAAACTGAACTGATTCTGGAGCATATTCTTTATTTTCACAAAAGTTAAAAAAAAAAACTCTAATTAAAGAGATAATTCATGACCATTAAATAAAACTTAGAAAATAGGACACATCCAATACATTCTGTAGCAGTCCTATTGCACAGAAATTACCACCAATAAGAATTCAGGATACTTCCTTGGAACACAGTCACTATATATTAAATCTGTCTATTAATCTACATAGCTTAGTATAACTGGCATCTAGTATAAATTTCCACCGAGAGTTTTAGGTAATTATATAATAAACACTTTCCAATATATTTAAAATTAGTGAAAACTCAATTTAATGGCATTGTAAACCTATTATATAAGGGAACATTTATTTTGTTATTTTATTTTAACCTAAAACATACAAATGCACAATCACTTGCCAAATATTTGCCTAAAGAATTCAAGGCTTTTCTCTTGAGTAAATTTCCTTTATCCTTCTGGTGAAAAATCATGCCCAAAATATGTGCTGCGATTTTTCAGTTTCAGCATATTTATTGTGGAATGAAAATGTAAAGCCGCATGCGAAATCCAAGTTCAAATTTTTTATGGATTTGTAAACATTTATATTCTCCCTTAAACTTGCCCACAATGTGTTCAACAAGTATATTTAAGTGACTTATCTTTATGGAGTGTACCCAAAGTCATCCATTTAGTTCTAACAGAGACCACAACTAATTCATTGGTTTGCACACTATTTAAATACAACAACTGACATAAACAGGTTTGGGAGCTAATAAAACATGTAACACTAAGTAAACATACCTTTCATTTGATGAAGGAGAAAGCCCTAACGACTGGGGTGATTTAGCATGAAGTGGGCATTTACTAGTTTTTTAACATAGAACTAGTCTCCTACTGAAAAGCCAGTTCAATAGAATTCAGTAAAGATAGTGTTTATCAGCATTCTTCCACCCCATTTTCACTTTTTTATTTCTAGAGTCTCTAGATTTTGCCATCATGCTGACAAAAATTTTTGTTTAACAATAAATTTGCGTAAACGATCTCATTTCCCCTCTTCTTTATGAGCACAGCTGTCATTCTTAGTCTACAGGATTTGTGCACAGTCTTAAGGGATTTTGACAATATAGCCTTCCTAACAAAGTATTCTGATCTAGCAGCACGGCTATTCAAAGGGTACATAACCCAATCTTAGTATTTGACTTAGTTCTGTTTTCTTCTCATGAGTTTACAAGAGTAAAAAGACCAATCATCTTTCATTTTAACCAAAAGAATATTTTTTCTTTGTGACCTCTGCTACACAGAAATGTCACATAAATAAGCAGTGATCAGGCCCAATTTGTGGTATCCTTGGTAGACCACCATGGTCTCACCAACGGTCCTCTCCTTAGGACCACTGGCTAGTCAAAGGTGGGCACCTCCCAAATGGCGCCAAGAGGAACTGGGATGCTCGGCAGCAGGCACTGCATGTGGTGCGGCACCCACGTTTGCTCAGTAGCACGGGGACTTCAGAGCCTGTGGAGCCAACAAAGCAGTACTCCACAGGTTCTGACACATCTCATTAGCCAATCTCAGCATGTGATGCGGTAACTACTATAATAAAAGCAAATTTGGAATGGGCAGAGAGGACAATTTTGGTGACATTTTAGGAAGCAGAGAAAGTCTGTAACTGTTTTCTGTCATTGTTCTGTGAAAACATGTACAAGCAGCCATAGGGGAAAACAAGAGTGGAGATCAGGTGGAGGAGCCCTGACTGGTGTTGCTCAGATATATCGCTCATTTGATTCCAGGTTAGGACACATGCTTGGGTTGTGGTCAGGTCCCCGCTTGGGGGCGTGCAAGAGGCAACAGATCAATGTTTCTCTCTCTCTCTTCCTCATGTCCCCTCTCTGTAAAAATAAATAAAATCTTTAAAAAAAATATATTTTGTTGAAATATCCCCTAAATTTCCCTGTGGACTGAAAATCAGGGTTAAAAAAGGCTTCCCTTTACCATAGCAAAAAATGACATACAGAGGAGATGTGCCATTTATGGAGCATACAACGGCATATGCCACAGTCAGTGAGCAACATGCTGGAAAGGGGCAATGTACAATGATATGGCTATACTGTATCAATGGATTAGGATTTGCGGTGGGGGGAGACTGCCTGCAAAACGGTGTTCTGATCTTCCTGATCCTTCAAACCATGCCACTTGAGAATACCCTAGGGAAATTTTAAAGCCACTCTGAGGCCAGCTAAGTCCCTGCATGACTGAGGTAACCAGACCTATGCTGCAGGCCTAGATGACTGTCTTTGAGTTTTTGCTTCAATAAGTATGACAAACTACGTCAAGGGCTGATCCTCCTGACACACAGTAAAACTCCACAAATGACAACTCTAGTTTCTATGATTGCCTCAATTCTCAGGTCCTTCCCAAGGCTGAGATTCTGTGAAAAATCCTTCCACATTTCAAAAAAGAAAATTCAAGGCCAAGAAACTAACAGGATTAGGACAAAAATGATGAGGAGGGTGTTTTTCTTTTAGTGAACTTCAAACTCCCTGGCAAACCACAGGAAGATCAAGCCAAGGGTCACATGTGGTCATGGGAAGGGTATTTTAGGAGTTAGGCTGGTATTTTCACTGACTCTTATCAAATGTTTGGCATAAAATTCTATTCTGATAACCATGGCTATAATGTATTCATGCTAAAATAGTTGCATAGATTCAGATGATCTTTTATTTTTATCTATGCTCTTATAGCCTATACTGCATCCATGATACATATTGTCACGTCTAGGAAAAGGCCTCAAAGACAAAATCTTATCATTGGAAGCTGTTAAACTTCTCTTATTAAACTTAACTCTAAATTTCCTTTGAAGATTTGTTTCTGACTAGCCTGGTTTTATGCCTGTGCATGACAATCTATGATTTATGTACAATTATGAACTTGTCTTGAAAAATAAAGACTTACAACAAAAAAATTATACTTTGAGATATAATTTAGGAGAAAATTTCCAACCAACACAGGCTTGAAACAAGACATTTGAAAATGTCAATATTAACGTTAAAGTTCCCCAAGGTGCAAAGGCATATATCTGAAAGAACTCTCTGATGGAGGCAAACAACGAATCCTCTAAAACCTAAATCACAGTAACTCCTAAATTAAGAGGGGAACAGAATACAATGCAGAACTGCTGATTTTTATTAACATTCTCTCCAAACTCCAAAGACGCAATGAAAATAAGACAGTGTGGGAAAGGAACAAAGAGGAGCCATGAGGCTTTCTCTATCAAGAATTTTCAGATTTCTATAGATTTCAGATTTTCCGATAATCCAACATCTCACTCATTTCCCCCAAAATTTCAGTTCCTCTTTGATAAAGATATGCCCAAAATAGGCTTTAAAAAACATCTACCAAGCAAAGAATAAGAAATGATGGGCTGCAGTTTGTGACTAAATTTTCAAGGTGATTTGAGGTAGATTTCTGCACCACATTCTACTGAGTGTGCCAGGTATCAGAGAGGGACCCAGGGGAGGTGTTAGGGCTTACAAGATAACAGTCTCTCATTGTGATGAAAGATCCCTCATCAACTGAATTCAATGAGTAAAAATACCTAATCTGTCCACTTCCCATTTCTCTGGACATTAAAACAGTACAGGGTTTTGCAGCTCAAGTGGTATAAGAGGCAAGTTATGCCCTGGCTGGTGTGGCTCAGTTGGTTGGAGCATCATCCCATGGACGAAAAGATTGCAGGTTCAATTCCCAGTCAGGGCACATACCCAGGTTTTAGGTTTGATCCCCTGTTGGGCCACATAGAAGGCAGCTAGTTGATATTTCTCTCACACATTGATGTTTTTCTTTTTCTTCCTCCCTCTCTCTCCCCACTTCCTCTCTCTCTAAAATCAATGAAAACAAAATGCACTTGGGTAAGGATAAAAAAAGAGGCAAGTTATTATCACCCTCTTAATCCCAGGGGAGGAAGTTAAAGTTCAAAGAGATCAACTTGGTTCTTTGAGGTTACATAGCTGTCACAGGACTCAAGGCTACAAGTTTTTTGTTTATTTGCCTAGTTTTATATTTTTATTTGTATTTGTACACAGGACAAGGACACTTCAATCCCCTTCAACATAGGCACCTTGGGACCTCACAAAGTTCGCCCAATGGCCACAAGCTACTCGACTGTATTCTCCTGAATTTCACCCATTGTCTGAAATCTCTTCCCCTTTAAAGGTGATTTTAGTTCTGGGAAAAGCGAGAAGTCGTAAGGTGCCAAATCTGGGCTGCAGGGGGGCTTGAGTCACCTGGGTGATTTGATGTTTCGCCAAAATACTCTGCACATGACACATGAGCAGCAGCATTGTTGTGATGAATCTGTCAATCACCTTTTGCCCATAGCTGCAGCCTTCTGAATCATCTGAATAGTTTTCATGGAGGAATGTTCAAGCTTAATGCAAAATTTGATGTCGATTCATTGCTCTACTCACTCATTTTGAATGTGATAGCCACACAGTGCACATGTTCACTGAACAGCATCTACCGCCCCAATGACTACAACAGTGAAGTCATTTTTCACTCATGTGCATTCCAGGCCACTCTCCTTGGCTGCCGGGTTACATCGATGTCACGCAAACTGTTCTAGTTATATTAACAATGGCTGTACTTTTTCTGGACAGGTGTAGATATACATACAAATCTTTGTCACCCTCCCACAAAAGTCATTAAAAAAATATGGTCATGAGTGACTCACATTTTCCGTCTATTACCTGCTAAAGGAGTCACTTTCTCAACCTACCTCCCTCTAGCCAGCTGGCTGCTCACCTGCCCCCAACCCCCAATGTGATGAACATGGTAAAAAGGTCACAGCCACCAGGCTAAGCTCAAGGAAGCCTGCACATGTGTGCAATCACACTCAGTCAGGGTAAGAAACCTGTTTATGCCAGCTGTTCCTACTGTAATTACATAAGTTAGTTCAACTGTATGTAAGCCAACAATATATGATTGTGGAAATGAAAGATAATTGTAGTTTTTATTAAAACATGGTTGAATGTTTTAAAAAAACTCCAAATGGTGAATTGTTTAAAAAAAAATACAAGGAAATTATGATGAATTATATGGGCAAGAAAATTTTAAAAGATTCCAGGGCAGTGGTATATTGTAGGATCTATGAAGAATCTGGGTTTAGATTCCTTTACAAATACCTTTAACAAAAAAACAGGTAATTAGAGGTATGGGTTATGAAAAAAACCGAAACGATGTTATAAAAATATAGATACATACTCAAGGAAAAGCCTTGGCCCTACATCAAGGTTTAGGAGAATGAACACTGTACATGTTTTAAGTTTTTTAATTTTTTGCTTTTTGAACTATTACTTTTATAATCTATTTAAATTACTCAGTTAAATACCAGCATTTCAATGCTCAAAATCGATGTTAAATATTCATTAAGATGAAAACAACAAAATTATATGAAAGTATATAATAGCTTATGCTCAATTATACCATTTTTTGTGGACTTAAGTAAGTGCTATCAACATTAGTATGATTGGTACACTAATCTATGTGGGATAATTAATGGCAATTAGTCTTCCACCAAGTTTTAGAGTCCCTTAAAAAAAATTAAAAAGTAAAAATAAAGCACGGGGACAGTTAAGTAATTCAATTGCCTAGAAGGGGGGGAAAAATCTGTAACTTTCTACATCAACTTAAACAGCCTAATGTCTTACCAAAAAGATTGACTTTTAAAACAATTCAAAAGTCTGTAAAGAGCTTTCAGAAAGAGTCATGATTCAACCCCATGAAAGACTGGGTAAGGGAGAAGTGCATGAAGTCCTCATTGAAACAAATGTGAAAATGGAAATCCAAGCTAAACACGTGTCCTAAGACTTTCATTAGTAATCGTATGAGTGGGAAACATCTATTGGATATTTCTTCATCCGGATATTTCAAAGCTTTACACTGAATCTATTCGTCCCTCCTGCCTTCGCTGTATACGTGCTTCTAGAGGAAAAATTGTCCTGCATGTAGACAAGTAAAAGTTCTAGGATCTCAAAATGTCTCAGTGGTATTTGTCAACGCAGTACCAGCTCTGTGCCTCACCAAACACAAAAGTCCGAAGATAAAAACAGATTCAAAGGGAGAAGAACAAATTTCAGCTCTATTCACAAGCAATTCAAATGCACTTTGCAGACATAGATTTATGGCTCTTCCCTGGCTCTAGCATATTTCAGGGCCAACTTTCATGTTCCATTCTCAATAGTCCCAGATAGAAAATTGAGATATGTTTGGCACTGGTTCTGAGAGGTTAGAAGGAAAGAATTTCTACAAAAGGAGCAAGATAAAAATCAGCCTTCTCTCACCGTGGTACGGAGAGGAGGAAGGGTTCCGAGGGGAGAAAGATCTTGTTCCTCTACACACTAGAGCTCCGGGGACAGCACTGGTGGCAACCCTACACCAGCATCCTGCTCATGGCCCAACCCTGATTAGAAAACTCCTTTCTTTCTGTAACAGATGATGCTACAAAGTAGCTTTGTTTATTTGCTTGTTTACTTTCTTTCTGACAAGCTTGTGGATCAACACTGTGCATTAAAAAAGGCTAGCAGGGAAATACCAGGAACACGAAGGTGACTGGATTCACAAATCAGACCTGAGGAAGGAATCTCAATTAGCATTGCCAATCCCTCATCCCAGCCATGAGAAATTGAAAAGGAAGGCTTGAACCACAGGCCTAACGCACTGAGAGCAAACTAAACATGGCCCTAAAAAGCCTTGTCAATTCTGTGCTGACCCCCAACCCCTTTTCTTCCTTTTGGACTGTGTCTGAAGAGTAAATGTATGACTGAGTAATGCAGAAAAGTCTCATAACCCTGTATTAAGGCCAAAGGAAATCAAAACATACTCAGGCTCAGCATGTGCTCATAAAAAAAGCTCTCAGTTCGGTTTCCTACAAAATATTGATCTTGAACTCTGAATCCTCACTTTGGCTACCACACATGATTAGGGTCAGTATCTTCTATGTTGAAATTCCTTTGAGGACCCGATTCATGAACATAGGAGGCAATATATAGGAGTGAGTTTATTTAAACAAATTATGTCTAAGGCTGCTTATAAAAGCAACCAAGAGTACTCTTATCCAAAGATTAAAGGTGTTTAAAAGGAACAGATAGGAAAATAGTCAAAGAGAGTCAATGGCTCTCTTCAAAATTACAAAAGGTATGTTGAAGTAAACTTTTATTTAAATAGATTTGGTTATATTAAAATTACCCTAATACCATGTTTAAACATGAATGAAGTATTTTATTTTTTTTTAATATTGTATTTATTTATTTTTAGAGAGAGGGGAAGGGAGGGAAAAAGAGAGGGAGAGAAATGTCAGTGTGTGTTTGACTCTCATGTGACCCTCACTGGGGACCTGGCCCGCAACCCAGGCATGTGCCCTGACGGGGAATCGAACCAGTGAACCTTTGGTTCACAGTCCACGCTCAATCCACTGAGCTACACCAGCCAGGGCTGAATGAAGTATTTTAAATCTATTTCTTCACTAAATACACTATTCAAGTTTTGTGATCTTACTCATTAGTATTAACTATGTACTTTCCAAAAAATTACCCATTAAAACTTGCTCCTTCCTTTAGTATTTGAATTTAGCCAATGACTGATTCTTTAGCTGTTATAGCATTTTGCTGAGTGAAATAACAATTACCACGTGTGTTAACAACATTCTACATATGTGTTTCAAGTCTGAAAACACAACTCAACATGATGTAAAAGAATGTTTGACACAGATCAAAATCACTGTTCCTCTACTGCCTGTAGTAAATGTTTCCTTGGCTTGAAAAATCTGTAAACTAACCTACACTTTCAGATGCAAAATACTTCAAAGATATTTTTGGTAAAATAATCTACTAGTGGCAATATGTTTACGGTACTTATTTCTAAAGCATCTGAAGGTAAGGCTCATCCTTGGCAACTAACTGGGAACTCAAGAGATCCCAATGACAGAGGAAAGTTTTGGTTCGGCTCATGGTGTAAAGGTTAGAAGATGAGAAGAGTCAAAACCCCTCCTCTCCTGCCTTTCAAGTTTAAGATTTCTTTATCTCTGATCCTACAAAACATTAGAGACAGACTTCTAAATTGAGCCTTGCCCATAACAAAATAGCTTTTACTCAAAAAAATCCTAGTATCCATTAGCAAGTGTTTATTCTAGAGTGAACAAACCTCTTCTGCTCCAAAGAGCTATGCTGCCTTCATACACAGAATCCTTCTGATTGACCTAGGATGAACAAACGACATTCATTCTATAAACCTCGAGGTGTTCCAGGGAAGAGCAAAGACCTTGACCATTGAAGAATTAGTGGGTCTCAAGAAAACAGAGTATCATCCTAAACTGTCCGTAGGTGGTACTACAACATAATCCATGACTTTCGTGCAAGGAAGGAAGGAAGGAAGGAGGGAAGAAAAAGACTAGACAAATAAAGAAAGAAAAGAAGAAAGAGAAAAAAAAAGAAAGAAAAGAAAAACTACTGACCTATGGAGGTAGGAACTGCACTAAAGAGAAATTTCTCTCCTGGGAACTTAAGTGATAGAATCAAAACAAGTTAAAAAGATAAATACCAGGCAGGCCATTCTTCAGCCCCAGCAGCAGTGTTGAAAATCTTTCAAATAAATCTTTATTTCAGTTTGTTAATCATCCTGCAATCTTGGACCAAAATAATAATTAAACCATATTTTTTCTTTAAATTACCATACAACCTATGTATTTAAACTCATCTTTTATGGAAACTATATAATCTTCCTTTCATTAAAATTTCCCTTGTTGATATATGCAAACCAGGTCAATTTCTGCTGGATTGCATACTTCTGTTTTATCACTTAATTCAACTTCTTATTAAAGGTTTAAAAAAGAGCAAGACCTGGACTTCAGATATGCATAAAACAAATACTTCTTATATGCCTATGTGAGCACTGACACCATTAACAGATCCCTCCCCTTTTTCCTTGGGGCTGAGGGCCCTGTCAATAATCATTATTTATTAAACAGTCTGCCATCCCTTCTACAGAATGTAAGAAAGGAGCATGGAGGAGTAGAAATAATTACCTCGGGCTTTTCTTTAAAGACCTCCGGAATGGAACACAGGAAACCAATTGAAAAAGAACTTGAAATACCTCCCCAACCCCTGTGTTCCCCCCCACCCCGCACCACCCCCCACCACACACACACACACACACACACACACACACACACACACACAATGTTGAGAAGTATACCCACACTCCATTTTTCTTATAAACTGTCAAAAGAAAAGGTAAAAAATCTGGGGTCTTCAGGATAGACACATATATTTACAATCCACTGAATATGTTCACATCCTTTTTCCCTTCACAAACTCAGGCTTCATTTGTTGGGAGAAGCCTCTAAACACCTACTAAGAAAACATGTTCTCAAAAATGACTGCTTCAGTCAAAGGAGAGGGAAGCAGCAACTTACTGGTTTGACTGCCATTCTGGTGTGTGGCAGTACCTTCCTTTCCCTCTTCTCCCTGTCTCCCAACTGATATGTAGCCTATTTTTTCCAAAGCAGAGTAAGGAAAGGCATAAGCAATTTCTCTCTTGGACCTTACCCCAAATACACCAACTCCTAAATTTAAAAAAAAAAAAAAAAAAGTCGCCAAGTTGTCAAGGAACAACACCCAGAGTAAAACCACAGGTCAGGGAAATGAAAAATTACCAGATGACTGAAAGCAACTCAGGTATTCCCACTGAAGAGTTAATGATGTGCACTGTTCCCTTTCCCCAGATGTTATGGCTCAAAACAGAAATACACACTTAAGACAGCATAACCAGGCAGTGTTTGGAGAACAGCCTTGCACAGAAGAACTTAAACTGGGAGACTGGGGGTTTGTCCTAAATAACCTTCACAGGTTGTACAAAATGTTCCCATATCCTGATCAATAGTCAGATCAAGAAGCTTCCTAAGATTTCCTTAGTATAAGAACAAGGTAAGGAGTACGGATGGGAGGTCAGTCGGTCATCTAAAACATTTATAAAAATGTAGAGAAAGATACACCTCCCATACAAACAGAAAGCTATCATGCTTGGGGTAAACTGGCCAATGCTGGCAGCAATTGAGCAGAGGCTGAAGACGATACATTCAAAGTGTGACCTGTTTCAAAAGGGTTGTGTGTTCCCATCCCACCTACATTTTCCAGGCACAGAAGGAGGGGAGATGAGGTTCACACCCCACCTTTGGGAAAGGAACAAAAGCAAATGCTTGGCGAGCTGAAAAAACTCCTCCTTCATCAGGACCCCAGAGGCAGCAGCTCTGCAAGGCTCCCTTCGTATTTCCCCCTAGTTCACTCACTCTTGGTGGCCACATAATCAATTTTCTTCCTCTTGGAGTGACCGCGGGCAGGCGGCAATCAGTTTGGCCCTAGGCTTCGGAGAGTCCCCTTTCCCTACCTCTCCCAACAGCTTCAAATTAACCCTTGCTGATCCCTGCCAGGGTCAAGGCTGCTCTAAGTGTCTACAGCTTCTTTCTACCAATACTTTCGTGAAATCATCAACCCACCGCCCTCCGCGGCCACACAGGGGCATAAAACTTCCCTCGGTGGTTTACCGTCGGTCAATTTGCATTTGCTTTCCTTTCTGTCCTTCCTATGGGAAGGGAAAGGGCTCAGAGCGTTTGGGAAGGCCCTCCCTCCCTTCCTCCCCTGCTCTCTTAAGGAGCCGGATCCCAGAGCTGGCCAGCAGGTCTGCAGTGAGGAGGCACTGCTCTCGCGTTAACCCTTTGAAGGGACTTAGGAGATGCGTTCTCATCTGGGACCCACTGAAGCAGGGTCCGTGGACCGTGACGATCTGCCCCGCATCCCACACATAAACCCAGACAGACAGGAACCTTTCTGCTCCGCTGGGGCCAGTTTTAACTATCTCACTGTGGGCTCCAAACCTGGAACGGGGTGGGGGTGGGGGATGTTAAAAGACAGGCAGCAAGGGGGAAAGGCAGCAGGAAGAAAGGAAGGACACTCAATGGGAAATCAGAGTTCAGGCAGCGTTTACTTACGAAATCTGGGGCTGGTGCTAGTTTCTGGCGTGGTGGTGGTGGTGGAAGAGGAGGAAGATGAGGAAGATGAGGAGGAGGAGGAGGCAGCGACAGCATCCTGAAAGGGGGACAGGGTCCAGGAGGGAGTAGAATCGTGAAGGTAGGAGGAGGTAGCGAATGCCGCAGTGGGCCAGGAGGGCATTGCCTGGGTACTGGGGCTGCCCGGCACCGGGGGTCGGGAGCCCGGCGTGCTGCTACTGAAGAAAGGGGCCGTGGTGGATAGGACCGTCGGGGGGCCCGCAGTGTTTCGTGCCGTAGTGGAGCGCGGGCTGGCCCGGATGGGCACTCGGTGCCCCGGGAAGCGAGTGGGAGCCCGCGTGATGGTGGTCAGGCGGGTGCTAATCCGGTTGGGCGTCCTGGAAGAGGCGGCGCCGCCGGAGGAGGGGGTGGCTGGGGACGTGGTGGAAGTTGTCGTGGTAGTTGTCTCCATGGCCTTGGGGAAGGAGCTGGGCTTGGAGAGGAAGAAGGGGTCCTGACCCATCCCCTTGGAGTCCACCAGGTCGGTGGGCACGTATTCCTTGACGGAGCCCACCACGATCCATTTGAGGAGCATCAGACTGAGCCCCAGGCCGATAAAGCCGATGAAAAGAGGCACCACGCACAGCCACGTCTGCTGCCGGTTCCACACGATGCAGTCGCTACAGCGTAACTCCCGGGGGGGCTCGGCCGCCCCTTCGCCGCCGCCGCCGCCGCCGCCGCCGTCCGGGCCCCCGCCCGCCGCCGCCGCCGCAGCCGCCGCGGTGCCCTCCTCGGCCGAGGCGGCGGCTGCCGAAGCGGCTCCAGGTGGCGAGGCAGCGGCCGCCCCTTCACTCATCCTAGGAGCCGGTCTTCACCTTCGCCCCCCCGAGGGCCGCGCCAGAGGCATGAGGCCGCGCCGGCCGGGCGCGGGCACGGGCTCCGGCGGCGGCAGGCTCCGGCTCAGGCAGCGGCCGCGGCGGCCGCATGCAAATCGGCTCCCTGCCCCCACGCCCCTCCCCCCGAGAGGCGGGCGGCGGGCGGGGAGGAGAGGAGCGGGGGAGGGGACGCGGGCCGGGAGGGAGCGGCGAGGAGCGCGGGAGAGGGGCGAGACGGCCCCCGGCGCCGCGGACCGTTCAGGGAGCAGCGGGGCGCGTCTGCAGCCCGCCACGCGGCCTCTTGCGCGCCGGGACCCCGCGTCTACTGAAGAAGCTGCTGCCGCTGCTGCTGCTGCTGCTGCTGCCGCCGCCGCCGCCGCCGCCAGCCGCTTGCATGTGCTCCAGCCTCGCCGGCATCCTCAGGGCGCCGCGCCCGACCCGCTCCCCAGGGCGCCCGCCCACGCCGCCGCCGGGCCTCCCGCCGCCTTCAGGGGCTGAGCTGCCCGGCCGTGGGCCGCCGGGCGTCGGACAGCTGCATTCCGACACAGGGGTCGGCCTGGCCGCCCCAACCGCCGGACCTGGAGCGCCGCGAGTCCGGACGGCGAGGTGCACCTGTTCTTCTGCCGGCCCGCAGCCAACCCTCGGCCAGCACTCTCTGGGAGAGACCAATCCGAGCGCAGCGCGGAGGGCGAGTGGCCGGGCTCGCCTCGCTCCGCGCCGCCGCCGCCCGAGTCAAACTCCAGCGAGCTGCGCAGCCGCCGCCGCGAGCCCGGGACCTGGGCACTCGGGGCGCACCGGGCTCCTGCGGCTCCCGGGGCGGAGCACCCGCCGCAGAGGGAACCCAGCAAACCGCAGTGGGTTCGAAATCGCTCCCTGGCGCCGCAGCCCGGTCGCGCTTCGGGAGTAAGGCGGGAAACCGCGTCAGAAATTCCGGGCGCCGCGTACCCGGACAAGGCGGCCTTAGGGGTGGCTGGTTGCAGGGCGGGTGCGGTAGGAGCCCAGCCGCTTTGCACGCGCTGGGCTTGGAGCAGAGTAGCACCTCCCCCCAACACCTAATGACAGTTTCTCAATGCGCACAAGGTAAATAAATGATCCAAGCAAATAAACGCAGCCGTCGCCGGCGCGCCTGCAATGGGGTAAGAGGCTGACGCTGCTGGGCTGGGGAGCTGGGAGCGTGTTTGCACTCCCCTGCCAGATGGCGGGTGCTTTTGGATCCGGACAGCCACGTTGCCCTCTGCCCTCGGAGTTCCAGAAAGAGGTGGTGTGTTATTGGACCTAGCAGATTTCCCCAAGGTGATTTATGATAACTTACCTTTATAGAAAGTACTGTCTTTAAATGTAGGTGTGTGCACAGGCACACACGGCACAAGGGAACTGGTCGTGAGAGGCAAAAATGTGTAACGATTTGGGATGGCATCCAAAAATGTTGCTGGGTTCTTCCCTTGGGTGGAGAGAAGCACCTGTGTACCACTCTCTCAGGTGCAGTATGGAAGCTGCCTGGGGGAAGGAAGGGAGGAAGGAAGGAATAAAGAGCCAGCACCAGCATAGGTTATGCTGATGGAGCAAAACTTCGCTTCGCAATTCTCCTCAGATTTCCTGGTCTAAAGTGGAAACCAGAAAGAGGCTTTTATTTACAGGCTCCAAAAACGAGAGGTTGAGGATGGCCGCCTCCTAATACTCCCCAGCACGATGTAATTGGCGCGGACGACAGAATCAGCGTTCTCTTGCCCAGTGGTAGTCTCCACAAAGAAGTTTTTAAGGGATTCAGTTTATTCACAGGTTGCAAACCGACGGTACACCGAAAAGACTGCAGAGAACGGAGGATGTAGTGAAACTGGAAACCTCTGGGATTTGGTGCCTACAAAAGTATTTTGCCCAGACACGGTTAATAAATTATTTCTGATAGCAGTAATGTGGCTGTCACCTCTTTCAGCTATAACATTGAGACTTCTCCCATAGGGAGGCTTTTGATTTTTAGTTTGATGGAACATGCCCTAATCCAGTAGTGCTGAATTATGATTCCCAAGATTGTTGCAAGTGAACAAAATACCACAAACCCATGAATCTACACATTCCTTCAGCTCACCCAATTCCCTGCACAGTCCTCTTAAGTAAAAATTGACCCAATCTGTCCTTACCGTGGGTTCTGGACAGTTACTGGCCAGTCTTTTCTATATACCAAATAAAAGTCAGCTTTCACACAAAATGTGAAGTTACGTAGTAGGTGCTGCTGTCAGCTATGTAAGACAGAAAATTACTTCTCCCAAACCCTCCTAGTTCATTGCCCCCGCCCCGCGTTAGTCCTGTAGCCTCTTCCCGCTTCATTCCAGGATGAAATAAATCCAGTGTTGAGAAGAGGTGTGCTGTAAATGCTGCAGCTGGGCAAATGCAACTGCATCCACCCAGCATCCACCCTGCTTGTCTCCATGCTCTCCAATGCCTCCTTCATGTACCTATCCAAATTCCCTCCTCTTCTCATTTCCACTAGGCTTTAACAACCTAGTCACGGTTCCCTGTTGAGCTCATTTTTTTCCTAGATCCCAAGCCACTGCACTTGACTACCCATTAGCTGCTCTCACCATGAACATCATCACTAGAGGGAAAGAAAAAAAAAAAAGCCTATTGCATGGGGAACAGGTTGTACCAGCCCATTCAAGAAATTTTGGCTGGTGCAACTATCATTAATTTGCAGTTTTATTATGAGGCTCCCTGGTAGCATGTGGTAAGTGCTGTAACTATAATTAGGGGTAAGGGGTGTCCAGAGCTGAGGTCAAGGACAAGTGGTGGACACTTGCTGCTAATGAGCAGCCAGCTAGTCAATCCCATGGTAAGGGGTCACAGTCCTGTGACTCAGAGCTCTCTGAAGCAGCTGCAGAAAGAGCTTTACACTCAAACTTTAAAGATAGGGGTTCAAGTTAGAACTCTGCCCTTTATAAGTAATACAGTCACTCTGGGCCTCTTTTCTCATCTATGAAATGATACTATAATACCTACATTCTACACAAATATATGAATTATATAGCTAAATTCACCTATGATACCTTTTAAACATCACCATCAGATAACTTCTTATAGAGATAGGTATGGATTTTTCTAACAAATGGGCATGACATACCTTAGTCTCTCGAGAGCTTTATATTTGCCTGAACATAATCACCTTCTGGATGTCTCCTCTCCTGTGTGATCCACCAGCAATTATTGCTTATAATTTGTCCACAAAACATTTCTATTGAACTTCAGTTTTTCCCTGCAAAGGCGTCAATACCCCCAGGCTGGGAGTTTCAGTGCCATCTCTGACTCCTTACCTGAGGTTCAATTAGTAGTCATCATTAACAATACAATACGAGTGTCCTGAGTCCCCTCGATTGTAAGTTATTTGGCAAAGCTCCATTTTAAGAACCCAAGGGTAGCCCTGGCTGGTGTAGCTCAGTGGATTGAGTGCAGGCCTGTGAACCAAGGGGTTGCCAGTTTGATTCCCAGTTGGGGCACAGGCCTGGGTTGTGAACCAGGTTCCTAGTGGGGGGATGCATGGGAGGCAACCACACATTGATGTTTCTCTCCCTCTTTTTCTCCCTCCCTTCCCTTCTCTCTAAAAAATAAACAAAATCTTTCAAAAAAAAAAAGAATTCCTTAACTAAGATACAGAATAAAGATTAAGATTAAACAAAAAAAGAAAACATTTCTAAAAAAAAAAAAAAGAACCACAAGAAGGCTGGAAGTCAGCGTGGTTGTCAAATACCTCTAATATGTCATCCCAAAACAGAACCAGCCCAACAGCCCAACAGTCATGTGGATTCATCTGGAGCTCAAGAGAAGGCACCATTTCCTGGATAAGACCACGCCACCTATAGACAGTATACATAATTAGAAAGGTCTTTGTGTCAAGCCAAAAATCTACCTTTCATACTTCCGCCCTTTCTTCTTATCCCATTGGTACTACAAACCTTTTTATGAACTAGCTGCCAGGCATGGAGGATACGACAGAAAGCAAAACAAAGCTCCTAACCTTCATGAAATTTATAGTTTAGTAGGAGAGATGGACAATAAAAAATAGATAAATTATATAGTCTATTAAAAATAAGAATTGCTGTTTTGGTCCGCAAAGAATATGCCTCTGTGGTGTAATTACACAGGACATCTTCAATTCCAATATCCCTGATCTATTTACAGTCCCCACAGGCCATGAGGACTACACTTCTGGGAGAACCAGGGTGATCTTTTATTATTAGCCATGAGTTCCCTGGAAAAATGCAGTTACTACAGAAGCCAGTCTGTCCTGCAGAATCATAATATTCTTCATAATATCCAGTGTAATCTTGTGTGTAGGCAATATGGTATCTCAAAACATTTCTCAGAGTAAATATTTTACAAAGTGTTGGTATGGTTAACCTTTTTAGGACTGCATATTTCTTATTCTCTCTTGGTTTAATCCACTACTGTTATTATAATGATACATATACATTTAGACACATTAAAAAAAAAAACATGTGGCCTTTTTTAAAAAGAAAAGTAGATTGTTTTCCTCATAGGTCTCAACTAATAACCATACTTATTTCTTGTGGGCATGTGATTCTTTGTATATAGGACCCAAAATGTACTGAACAAATCCCTAGGTAGATCTGTCTGTTCACATCTTGACTTTAAGGATTTGTGCATTATATGCCAATATAAGACAAACACTAAAATTCAAAAATTCAACAAAGCAAAAGCACAAAGTGGAAAGGTGGAGTATTCCAGTTGTAGCTATATCTTAGTCAAAATGATGGTTGTAACGATGCTCAGACTTACAGTGTTTGGAATGTCATCTGTTTGCATTCTCGTAAAGAAGGAAATGCTGAATGCTGTATAACATGATGTAAAGTTGCAAGTTTTTAATGAGGCACTGAGGTAAAACAGATGTGAAATTTCACTGGGAGTTGCCAGAATACCAAATTTTCAAAATAGGTTAAGTAAGAACTGGGTAGATAGTACAACCCCCTGGAGATCCTGGGAGGATATTTGTGAAAAGGATTTCTTTGGCAGAAGCTGTATTCTGAGTTCAGAGAGGAAGAGCGCAGGTACAAGCCTTTCCTATAGTAATATAATCATGGGGGGCCTCATAAGAGTGTCCTGGAGAGTTCAGTATGAGGCCCCTCAGTTTTGGCGGGGCATCATTGGATTGGGCTAGACACACAGCCTCAGGAATTGCCAATCAAGGACATGGCTAAAGTGGACTGTGCCAACAGAAGGGACTTGAAACATCTGCCATGCCATGAAGTCATGAAGTCATCCTGTAGCAGTAAGAGTCCAGTTAGGATGTAAAATGAGTGCAGAGGAGAAGCAGAAATAGAAAATCAGCTGGCAACTCAGTGTTGAAAGAACTGAGTGTCATAGTGAGATATCTATGTAATTTGTTTGATATAAATTGAATCCAATCTATTTGTACTTTAGGATACCAACATGACTACTTTATTCTTGGCTCTCAAAGTTTCTGTTAGTGATTGTCTTATCTAGTTTTTTGTTTCTTTGTCAATAATTTTTCCTTCTTATCCCTGGTATCTTTCCCAAAAAATTGGTAGATATAGTTTTCATAGATCATGTCACTATAAACTCTATTCTTTTGAAAAAAAATTATTGGATCTGAAATTGGATAACTGATAGATGCAAATTTACCTCAAAAACACAGGAATCAAGCAATAGCAGAGGACCTGGTGCTTTAGAAAAATCCAAGGAAATGTCTTCTCAGCATGATCGGAAACAAAGATCTCATGAGTACATGTTCTCTTTCCCTCGCTCCAGACTGCAGGATTCTACTTGGCAATTCAGAGCCTTCTCCCCATTCCTAGATGGGGCTAAATGTAAGTGAAGCTGCAAGTGTAGAAGAGATGCAATGCACAAAACCAGCTTTCCGAAGTGTTTTCTTACAACTGATCCAGAAACATCTTTGTCTCAAACTTCATTATTCCTAAGAAAGGCAGCTTAATACAGGTACATTCAGAGAGGAGTAGATGTGAGTTCATGTTTGTATAAATAACACTGGCTTCATCTAGCCTGTGTTTTGTAGAATTCTACATTATGCTTCTTTAGATTCGGGGATGAAATTTTCATAATACTGTATAGGAAAAAAGCAATCAATTTCCCACAATTTCTCCACTATTTTACTTTGTGTATACAACCTGAGGAGGTGTTCAGAGAAACCTAAGGACTCTGGGCACCAACACCTGAGACCTTTGGTCACACAGAACCTGGTGTGCCCAATATGAGCCCAACTTCCTGCTTTATCTATCAGAATATTCATATATAAGTTTGAATTTACAGTTATCCCTCCCCCCACCACACACACAATTTCTTCAGAGGATTGTTGGTAGTCTATAACTGTTTCCAGGTACTTCTATCTATCTCTTTTTTTCTGTAGCAGATTTATTCTTAAAATAGATCAGTAAAGGACAGAGCAGAAATTTTGGAGTCAGACAGACCCAAATCCAACTTTCAGCGCATTTGTGTGCATTTGAAAAATGCCATGTGTTATGTGCCTAGTGTTTTGAATGGCATGTGGAAGACATCTCCAAAATAGTGGCAAGTATTCTTATTTAATAAAAATTCAAATTGCCTCTGTGGAGCACTGTCTTGGGAGCCTACCCTTTCCAACAAGTTTTGCAGAAGACACAGGAGTTTGGCACTGTGTTGTTGCCATTAAAACAAGCTAGATCCTGGTGGGCTAGTAAGTTTCAGGATCAGCAAAGAGGCACTCTAGGGAAGTATTCACCTTCCAGCCTCAGGTGGGGAGTGGACATTTATTTCCTCCACTGTGTGCCCCTCCAGCTCACACACCCTATGACCTTCTCAAAGGAAACTTGCAAAGTTACCGGGAATAAGTATTAGTGGCTCACAGCAGACTTGGCCCATCTGTCTTGTCTCCAAGGAAAGATACCACAGGAGGACAAAATTTACTTGGTGCCTGGAAATCGAGGAAGAAAGGAGGAAAATTTCACCTAATTTATTTATTAAAAATATTAAATAAAACTAAAAAGACTAATGGAGCTTACCCCTTGTGAGTAAGTGTTTTGAAGACTTAGAAAACCTATTCTTTATCCATCCTTTTGAGACTTACTATTTGGTGGAGGAGAATTCCCTATTTTAAACACAGAGCTCACAAATATGTGTTTATATTTATATGTGACTATGCCTATATGCAGTGCTGAAGCCAAAGGCAGACAGAATAGGAAAAAAAAGATTATTCAAGGACTGCTTGGTGATGAATTTAACAACTAGCTGCAGAGTTTTGTTTGGAATTACCTAAAGAATATTGTAGTTTTGTACAGCATCTCTGATGTCTAAAAATTAATAATAATAATAAATAGAACAAGTAAGAAAACTGACTTTATTTAAGCAATTGCAATACAGAGAACACTCATCAGATCTGAAGATCAGACTGTCTCTGTATGGTGCTTTTGCCTTTGTTTTTTATAGAAAGGAACAAAGACTGATTTACAGTTGGAGATGTTTTGCAATTAGATGAAGTGTCAGTAAGTGAGTCAAACAGGAAGTGATTATCTCTGTATCAATAGAGTTTTAGGAGGAAAGACCTAATCTTAGGTAATCCTTCATGAGGTGAACAAGAAGTTGGAGGGTCTATATCTGCCCTTTACAGAAAAAAGTAAAAGGGTCTTTGTTTGGCCTCATCGAAGGTAAATCTGATAGTCTTAAGGGAGCCATGAGAAAGAGTTCACAGGAGTCTTATCTTAGTCCTAGGGAAAGGGAGGTTAGGTTCTCGGTGGGCAGTCATTTCTTTGAACACAAAAGGGTGAAGGGATTTCTGAAAACCAAAATGGTGAGGACAGTTTTCTTAAACATTGCTGCTTTTCAGGGCTCAGGAAAATTTCAACACTGACACTGACATAATTTTTTTTTTAATTTATAATATATTTTAGTGAAATGAACTTTGGGTGTCCTCTTACATCTGGGTTTGGTTTGAAAACTAGAATTCAGACTCCCTTTTTCAGCATTTTAAAAATGTGTATATGATAATAATTATTAGTTAAAATAAGCATCTTATAGAATTATGCTTTCTTTTTTTACATGGGAAATAAGAAGTAAAATTATCTTCCAATATTCGGTACCTTTGAAAAACAGTGAAAAGCATAGGAGTTTTAGAGGTGTGAGATAAAAGGTATATGTGAAGTTGATAGAACATTCTTTATAGTCTAGTTAGCTTAATAGAGACTATTTTAGAAGTCATACAACTGTATCAGCAAATTGTTTGACACCATGGATATGAGCTTATAAAATTTATAAAACACACATATCAAGGATTTTGTTGTCTTTCTTGCGAGTTTGACTAACATTTTTTTTCAATTCAAGAGCTCAGAAATCATTGTTTTTAATTAATGTTGGAATGTAAGCATGTAAGAATATCTTCTCTTTTGATTATAGACTTCTTGGGATATTTGACTAACATATTGACCAACAATTTTTTTCTGCCTGCTTGTACTTGCGGTATGTGTGTGAATGTGTGTGTCAATAGATATAGATAGAGATATAAATATAAATAAATAAGTGAGGGCATAGGAACAGATTTTTTTTATTGAGTATCTAGAATAAAGTGGAATAGGAATGGCATTGTATGCATGGATTGGAGAAAACTATACACTGAACGATGATGATTAGATTCCAAACACAAATAAGAGACAGAAGGTAAAAACATGATAACTCTTTGGGCTTTTCACCCAAAGGAATTTCTCAGTGTTGGGAAATGCAAAATTGACCCCCTTAGAGACTAACCAAGCCAACTGTCTTCCATTGCATTTTGAGGGGAGAGTCAACTTTGCTCTGGAAGCACATAAGGAGAGTTTAGAATAGCAGCCAACTGCAGTACTAATCATTGCTTGTATGAAAAACTATCCATCTGGAAATGGAATAAGAAGATCTACTCAACTATGACCTCCTTGAATTATTGTAAATGGAAACAATTTATAATTTCTACTACATGGGATAATATTAAATACCTAAATGACATTCTCTATGGTTAATGGTTTAAAGAAAACATCAGGCAAAAATCTCAGAATTATCATTTTGGGAATGATTTAAAGACAAAATAATCTCCTTGGGAAATATTCAATTAGCAAGAAAGTATTCCCTTGCTATGTAGACCTGATAGACAATGTTGGTGCTCTTTTGCCTTAAGGCAGATCTGCAAACAATTATACAATACTTGCCACCCCACACACAGTTCTGCCTTTCATCCTTTTTCTCTCTGGAACTTCTAAAGAAGTAAAGTCACAATTTGAATTCCTAGTGTTCTCCCTGGCCCACATCTGACTTCTATGGACAACTGATTGAATAGCAAAATAGCTCTTAGGCAAAGCCTGATTTGTTTCCTGATTTTGAACCCTAAATTCACCCTTACCTTCTCTGATCATGGAAATATCAGAGAGAACCCTAGTAGAAACTCTAGAAATCCCTTCTTGTCTTGAAGAATGACAGAAGATACCTCATGTCTTACAGCAAAATTTATAAGAAGGATCTAGAAAGATTTAGAAGTTACATCAAAAAGTTTGTCAACAATAAAATTTGCAGCAATCACCAAGTGTGTTGGAGGAATGTCCTAGAGGGAACTATACCTCCTTCACAAAAAACTTTCAAACAGTCTTTTCTGGAAGCTGCATTCTAGTGATCCTATGAAGTAACAGGACACATTCAAGATCACCTCATTCTACAAGACAATGGGTGAAAAGTGATAACTTTAATCTTTAAAGCTTTCAGACAAACATTCACTTTTCAAATTATCCAAGAATTCCCTTTCCCTGTGGAAAAATGACCATTTTGTCTGTCTTTCTTTCTTTCCTTCTTCTTTCTCCCTTTTTAATTAGAACAAAAATTGTGTGTATATGTGACAGAATATGGAACATCATGGGGTCATTCCCTCTTTTGTCTCCAGGCAAGGTATCAGAAATGTCATCCTGGAGGAAGAGAACTCTACACATCAAAGATGGTTCAGCATACTCTGCTTTCAAAGACACCTTAAACTAAGTTGCAACAACTCTAGTAAAGCTAAAACACATTTCTGAAAACACAGGTATTACATATCTGATGGATTTAGAACATACGTGTCAATAAATCAATAGGTAGAGTTGATAACTGTGATCAGTAAATTCTTGATTTTTTGATATAATTATGGATATGGGCAATGGAAAAGGCACTGAACAAATAGTTCAAAAACCTTAAGCTTGAATCTTTACTACGCTAGCAAATTTATGGAACTCTGAGTCTGAGTTATATAAATACATCTCAATTACATATACCCATAAAATGTGGGAAACACTGCCTAACTCCAGGATTATTATGATGTCAACCATGGAAAATAATCAAGATTATATTTTGCAAATTTTAAAACACTGTCCATATGTTAAAAAGCACTCAAATACTATTAATATAATTAATAAAAATGTACTATTTCCAATTATAACTTTATATTGGGTCATATGGAGGATATATAAACCTTACTATTTAAAAAAATCTCAAACTAAAAAAAATAAGGCAAAAGAATCCAAGATGGTGGTAGAATAGGTGGAAGCTCCACTCACCTACGCCCAGGACCAAACTAGAATTACAACTAAAATATAAAACAATCATCCTGAATAACCAACTAAAGAATAGCTGAAGAGACATAACCAAGAATTTATAGAAAAAGCCACATTGAGACTGGCAGGGAGGGCTGGGATGCAATAAGGGCTGGCCCTGCTCCCACAGGAGGTGCCTGAGGTTCCAGAGGGATACCTCACCTGCAACGGTTCCCCCTGAAAATCTATGATCTCAACACCAAGCCAGGCTCCCCAGCCCAGAGCATCAGAGCTGGGAAGAGGTGGCCACATAGCATCTGGCTGTGAAAAGCAGTGGGATTTCTCTCTGTCAGAGAGAGATAGGAGTCCACTAGAGACACAAGGACACAAAATTGTGGTCGCAATCATTCCCCCTGGGCTCTGCTGAAGGGAGGGCAAAGACAACTAGAGTCACGTGAGGAAAGGCTGGGGTTTGTGGCTCTGGGGAGAGAGTGGTTAGCTGCCAGGATCCCTGAGCTGAGTCACTCTCTCATACTTCAGATGCCATCTTTCTTTGTTGGAACACTACTCTCCATGCAGAATCGGCCTGTGGGAAAGTAATAGTCCCATTCTCTAGCCTGTCTAGTCTCTTTCTTACCCCACCCTGCTGAGCTTATGCTCTGATGAGGAGTCAGCTGCCTTGTATAAGGTGTAGAGATCTGAGCAGACTCAGTGGATGCCAGTGACTGAATTGTGTGGCTTTAGGGTTAGTGTGATTCCATCACTTTCCCATGAACCTGACTTGTGCTCCCCCTTCATTTGAGATCTGCTAGTCCCACCCTCTGGGCTTCCAGTGGACTCATGCTTTGAGTTTGGGTGATCCCACATGCTCAACTCCTAGTGGCTCTGCCCTGCAGAGGTTGGGGCAAAATTGGAACAGAGTTGTGTGGCTCTGAGGTGGGGGCCACTACCCCTACCTCCCGGAAAGCATGGCTAGGACCAACCCCTCCTGGTAGATCCACTATGCCATCTTCCCTACTCCCTGCAGCTCCACCCTGCTGAGCTCCAGCTCCTCTTGGCAGAATTTGGTACAGAAACTGAGTTGTGTGGCTCTAGCACAAGGGCCATTTTCCCTCTCATGCCCAAATGGAGCAGAACCCTCCCTGCATACAGCCAAATTTTGAACTGTTTGGGCCTGAAAAACTCTGCTGGCCTCACCCTGATGAGTCCCTGAGATCATGTCCCAACACAAAGGTGTGCAAGCACCCAGATGGTGGCAGCTAGACTTAGTACACTCGGGGACATTTTCTGAGCAGCCTCAGACCCAGCACTGACACTGGGTTTGAACCTGTATTAATCTGGTGAATACCACTAGCCCCTACCTGGTGATTCATTGAGAACATATCCCACACAACTTGAGTACCACTAAGGGTTCTTTCAGTGACAGAGCTTAACATGCAGCTGGCAGGCGAGGCAGATAGAGGTAAACCTCGAGATGCCTGAAGACTTTTGATGATATGCCTCCAGGTCTGATACTGGTAAAGGCCAGCCTTGGTGTACAGCTTTGTCCTTACTGCACACACCCAGGCCCAGCAGAGGAACCCACAAATTATGGATCACTTGTACCTCCAAACAGGTTGCCCAGGGCCAGCCATAGACAATGTCTGACATTGGCCCTCACCAGAGTGTCTCATAAAAGCCCCAGAACTAACACAACCAGTGACCAGATTCAGAAAACCTCAGATCAGGATCCAATTAGCTTTAAAAATGTCACATCCAAAGGGAGAACCTGGCAAGCACCAGACCCTGCAGAAGCAAATTCTGTTTTGTATAATTACCACCTCCACAGCACCTTGCAGGCTATGGTCAAGGTTGAGCTTAACATTTTGCCCACTTGTGGGTTGATTTCATACATGAATGGGCCAATAGCGATCAAGACACAATCACAACAGGAAGGTCCACATAATCCACACAAGAGACATTCCTAGAGCACCCAGCATAGGTAATCAAGTAGAATGCACCACTGGACCCCAGAGGAGCTCTAGTACATAAGACCACCCCATGAAAACTGAAAGTCATAGCAAATCTATCTAATACCTAAAAAGAAACATGAACAAGCTTACAAAATGGGGAGACAAATAAACACGCCTCGAATAAAAGAAAGAATTCTCCAGAAAAAGAGCCAAATGCAATGAAAGCAAACAATTTATCAGGTATAGAGTTTAAATGAATGATTATAAAGGTATTCAATAACATGAAAAAGGGCATAGAACCCTGGCTGACATGGCTCAGTGGACTGAGTGCTGGCCTATGAACCAAAGGGTCACCAGTTTGATTCGCAGTCAGGGCAACATGCCTGGGTTGTGGGCCAGGACCCCAGTAGGGGGCGCATGAGAGGCAGCCACACATTGATGTTTCTCTCCCTCTCTTTTTTTCTTCCTTCCCCTCTCTCTAAAAATAAATACATAGAATATTTAAAAAGACATAGAAACCATAAAAAGAACCAGTCAGAAATGAAGAATATAATATCTGAAAATATGTAAAGAATAAACAATAGGTCAGATAAAGCAGAGGATCAAATCAGTGATTTGGAAGAAAAAATACCCCATTAAATCAGAGCAAAAAGAAAAATGATTTTAAAAAATGAGGATAGTTTAGGGACATTTAGGGCAACATGAAGCTCAGCAACATTTGTATCACAGGGGTATCAGAAGGAGAAGAGAGAGATTAAGGAATCAAGAATCTATTTAAAGAAATAATGACTGAGATTTGCAGATGGCAGAGGAGTAAGTAGAAGCTACACTAACCTCCTCCCAGGACCAACCTGGAATTACAACTAAATCATAGAGAAATCATCCAAATAAACAACTGAACAATAGTGGAGAGAAGCCTTATAACCACAGACAGACAGAAGAAACAGTTTCACCACAAAGTGACTGGTATGGAGTGTGGAGGAGATGTGAGAGGGGCTGGCTGGGCTACCACAGGCTGCAGCTGAAGTGCTGGAGGAATATTTCAGTGGGTTCCCCCTGAGAAGTGTGGGGTCTAAACCCCAAGCTGGGTTCCCCAGCCTATAGCACCAGAGCCCAAAAAGAACCCAGACAACATCCAGATGTGAAAAGTGGCAGGATTTCTCTCTGCCAGGGATAGACTACTTGAGTCACAGAGAGCCTTTTAAAAGGCCAACATACAAAATTTTATTTGCAGACATTTACCCTGGGCTCCAGCAAAGCCATGGGGTGGGGGGGGCAGAGTGGACTAGAGACACTTGAGGAGAAACTGAGGAAGGTGGCTTTGGGAAGAGAACTGAGAGAGCAGCCACCAGGGTCCTGGTGTTGAGTCATCCCCTGTATTTCAGGAGCCATCTTGCTCAGGCAGACAATCCCCACCAAGTGGCATCAGCCTAAGGGGAGGCAATAGTACTGCCCACAGGAATTACTCTGCCCCACCCTGTGGTTCTTAAGCCTTGCTGCTGATTACAGGGAGACTAGATTGACAACTGAAGGAATCAGCCATAGAATGTGGATGCTTGATATTCTTGAACAGGCTACCTAAGGCCAGACATGGATACCATCTGACATCACCAGATGCAGATCCAGAAAAAAATACAGTGGTAAATAGTAGATACTACCAAGACAAATTCCACCATGGTCTTTTCAATGATTTGTGATATTTTCTCTCCTGCATAGCTTTTTAACACTCATTTCATGTCCTTCAAATTTGTGCAGATTAAGTCACTAGGTTTTATACTATAGTTTACTTCAAGTCTCATATTTTGCTCCTCCCTTCTCTTACCCTATTTCACCTTCTTCCTTCCTCTTCTTATTTTTATTTTAAATTTTGTTTTCTTTCATGCTATGACTTGTTTCCATTCTCCACTCTTACTATTTCTCCCCGCTCCAGCCTCTCAAAATCCTTTTTCTTGTAATTGGTCATCTCACATTCTTTTTCCTGCTCTTAAAATACCCCTGTTCCCTCTATCTTTATCAAACTTTGCTCGTTGGTTGTGGATATATTAGTTGTTATTGAATTTCTTCAATTTTATATCTAGATCTTCACTATGTTTGTGTTTCAAATCTTGAATTTACCATTCCTCTCTCCCATGCCATTCCACCTTCCTCTTGCCCTTCTTTTAATCTCAAATTTAAATTTTTCCCCATTTTAGCCTGGTTTTTGTTCCTCACTCCTAGTATTCCTTCTTCCTTTATCATCTCAAAATCGCTTCCCTTTCCTCAAGACATCTGTTACACTTTTCTTTCTTTCTTTCTTTTTTCACTGTTAGTCCCATTCCACCTATATTAATCTTAGCTAATTTGTTTTAGATAGTGCTGTGGTGGATCATCTTCTCCAATTTGGTTTATAGTTATTTATTTATATATTGTTTCCTTTTTATTTCTCTCTCTCATTATATTTTGTTTTTAAATTTCTGTTTAAACCTAATACTATGTGCTTCCCTTCTCTTGCCCCATTCTGCCCTCTTCATTCCTTTTTTTATGATGTAAATTTTACTCTTTCTCTATTCACCTAGCCCTGATTCACTGCTCTTATTATTGCTCCTTGCTCTACTCTCTCAAAATCATTTTTCTTTCCATTAGTCATCTCATATGTTTCTCCTTTCTTATAAAAGTCTTAATCTCTTTACACCACATGTGCCAAATACAAGGCCCACAGGCCAAATCTGGCCCTCCACCTTGTTTTACTCAGCCCGGCACCTTGTTTCTACCCAGTGGCAGCAGTGAACTCCTTGCCCCTTGTTAAGGAGTAGTTACATTTACACAGTCCTAACATTACATTCGGTCCTTTGAAGGCAATTGCAAGGCTACTGTGGCCCCTGGTGAAAATGAGCTTGACACCCCTGCTTTACAACCTTGTTAATATTGGCTCATTTGTTGTTGATAGTGTGATTGTTTGGGGGGGGGGTACTTTTTCTGGCAATGATTTGTTTCCTGGGCTGTGTGGTTTTCTTCTGGCAGCACCTGTACAGCAGGATACAAGATGTGGTAGGCAGAAAGACTCTCAGTCCACCAGCTGGAGGGAAGGATCCACCAAAGAATGACCCAACAGCAATCAACACCCACTTGAACCAGAGAGCAAACATAAATGGCATAAAGGGAAGCCCAAGAGAATCGAGTTCAAGACATCAAGGTGACTGCACCACTGAATTACATAGGTCTCCTACCATAGAAGTTTACACCACGAAGAGAGGGAGTCAAAGCACATCAATCTAAGAAGCAGAAACAAACAAAAAAGTACCTAAAATGGGGAGTCCAAGAAACAACCCACAATCAAAAGGAAAAGAAGAATCTCCAGAAAGAATGTTAAATGAAATAGAGGCAAGTAAACTATCAAATGTTGAGTCCAAAATAATGTTTATAAGGAAGCTCAATGAGCTCAGTGAGAACTACAAAGTATTCCAGGGAGGCTACAAATAACTTACTGCAAACTATTTCAGCATGAAAAAGAACTTAGAAACTATCAATAAAAGCTAGGAGGAAATGAAGAATACAATTTCTGAATTAAAGAATACAGTAGGAGGAATTAAAAGCAGGCTAGATGAAACAGAAGATCAAATCAGCAAGCTGGAGGACAAGGTAGAAGAAAATTCCTAGACAGAACAAGAAAACAAAAGAATACTCAAAAACAACGAAGAGAGTGTAAGGGAGCTGCAGGAAAACATGAAACATACTAACATCAGCATCATGGGAATATTAGAAGGAGAAAAAGAGGAACAAGGTATAGAAAACCTGTTTGAAAAAGTAATGACAGAAAAATTCTTTAACTTAATGAGAGAAAAAGTCATGCAAGTCCAGAAAACAGAGTCCCAATCAAGATGAATCCAGAAAGCCCACTACATGACACATCATAATAAAAATGGCAAAATTTAAACGCAAAGAAAGAATATTAAAGTCAGCAAG
Organism: Macrotus californicus; assembly: GCA_007922815.1. Lineage (NCBI taxonomy): Eukaryota > Metazoa > Chordata > Mammalia > Chiroptera > Phyllostomidae > Macrotus > Macrotus californicus. The sequence goes on from VMDR010008947.1 coordinate 34,034, forward strand.
GGAGAAACACCTAGTACCATAGAGGAAGCCCACATAAGGTTATCAGCTAATGACTCAACAGAAAAAGAATGGCAAGAAATATTCCACATAATGAAAAGCAAAGACCTATGACTAAGCCTACTCTACCCAGCAACAACACATTTAAAGTGGAAGGTGAAATATGGAGTGTCCCAGACAGAAAAAAAAAAAAAAAGGCTAAGAGAACACATCTCCACAAACCATAATTGCAATAAACACTAAAGGGACTGCTTTTAAGAAAGTGAAGAAAAAGAGACAGAGGAACACAAGAACAAAGGGGGAAAATGGCAATGAATAAGTACCTATCAATAATAACCTTAATGTAAATAGATTAAATGTTCCAATCAAAAGCCATAGGGTATGTGAATGAATAAGAACACGTGACTGACATATATGCTTTCTACAGGAGACCCACCTCAGAACAGAAGATCTCCACAACTGAAAGGGAAGGGTTGGGAAAAATATTCCAAGCAAATGAAACTGAACAAAAAAGCTGAGGTAGTCATACTTATATCAAACAAATAGATTTGAAAAAAGTACATGAAAAGAGACAAAGGAAGACACTATATAAAACTTAAGGGAACAATATATCAAGAAGATATGACCCTTGTAAATAGGAGTACAAAACATAAGAGCATTAAAATATATAAGGAAAATCTTGCAAGACTTCAAGAAAGATATCAACAACAACACATTCATAGTAGGAGATTTTAACACCCCTTTGTAAACAATAGATAAATCTTCCAAGCAAAGAACCCACAAGGATACTGTAGCATAGAATAACACTCTTGATCAAATGTACTTAATTGAGATATACAAAACCTTTCACCTCAAAGAAGCAAAATATACATTCTTTTCTAATGCACATGGAGACTTTTCAAAG
>VMDR010008948.1:0-34933 GCA_007922815.1 Macrotus californicus
CATATTAATAGATCAAAAGATAAAGTATTATTGTCTCAACAGGTTTGGAGTCATTCATTAAATTTAACAACTATTCCTAATAAAAACTAGTTAAGAAAATAGAAACAGACAGGTACACTTATAATATGCTAATAAGTGTTCTCTCACACCCATACAGAGTTTGGTCCTAAAGTCAGCATCTCTGTTAATGAAGGGCATTCTCACTAAGATCAAGAAAAGGAAAAATTACCCATTACCTTCATTATTATTCAATACTGTTGTGTAATAACTATTAGACAATGCAGTCAAACAAGAGTAATCAATAGTCAGGTCTGAGCCTTGATGGGACCACACAAGTAGACATTGCTAATGATCTAAATGCCTTACATCTTCAGTGCTGGTGGCAGCAAAAATGTCCCCAGTGAGCTAGTGTTGGTCACAAGTTGTGATAGAGGAGCAAATGGCTGGGCAAAGGGTGTGGAGGGGAGGACTCGGCCCACTTCCCTGGGGTCAAGATCATAGTACAAGCTCTGAGGCTATCATTTCAGGTGCAGTAATGCTCATTCTCCCCTTCAGCCCAAAGTTCAGGGAACAACAATGGAACAACAATCATCACATTTACAGTGCTTCTTGATGCACCATAAAGACTGCACCAGAATTACCCATGTTTCCAAGGCTTCCATTGCAGAAAGCAGTTGCCTGGCCAAGTGACAAATGCAGTGAGACAGAGGCTTGTGAGTCCAGCATCACAGCACACCTGCTCCTTGGGGGCCAGAGGAGAAAGACAGGTCCTGTGTGCCCCTGGGGCCCTTCAACTAAACCTATTGCAAATGCCCATTTATAAAGGACTGAGTGGGGAAGAGCTTGAGGGCATGTTAGAGGGCCCCAGAGCTCTGTCTTCAGAAGCTCCCCTGTGGGGAGAATGCCCGCAGGCTGTGTCTTATCCTCTAGACAGACTCTCCCAGGATTCAACTTACTCTAGTACTCATTATCCTATCAGCTCTCCCTGGACCCAATTTGGACAAAGACTTGTAGAAAAAAAAGGAGATGACTCAAATCTGAACCAGACCCAGGAACTCATGGGTTGATGGGGTGAGGGTATCGCAGGTGGAGGAAAGTCACACATCGGTGAGGATACAGTTTGCCCAAATGGCCTACAGCCAGCTGAGTGGTTCACCAGCTGTCTATCGCAAGCCTGCACTCAGCACATCACACAGTGCCCCCTGCTGGCCATCAGGCCCACATCCTCCGGTCACTGTGCTAGCACTACACACATGGGCAGAGCGTCCTTTTTGTACTGTAACTATTCCTGGCCTCACTGCCCAAGACAACAGAGTGAGAAAAGGCCTCGGTCAGTCCACCACTGGAACACTAATGCTCTCACATCTGGATTTTTATCTTGATTAAAAACTTGTTTTTTTCTAAAATATCAATCTCTGGCAACTGCCTCCCTGCAATGCCAACTTTGCCTGCACATGTATGTGAACTGCACATGTATGTGAAAAGACAGAAGAGTACAAACAAGAACATACAGACGGGGAAATAACCCTGTGTGCATGTCAAAGAGTGCAGGGAAATAGGGTCAAAGAAACCTCAAAAAGGTTGATGTATAGGTTTAGATCTGTAGGGTGAGTCAGGTGATCTCTTTGGCAGACAGGAAGAAAGAGCTGTCAGATCAGAGGTCAGGGCAGGGGCCAAGGCCAAAGAAAGAGTGGAGGTTGATCACCGGTGACCCTGGTGGTTGGCTACCTGAGGTCAGAGAGGTGGACCCTCTGAGCATGTGAATCCAGCACTTCCAACTGGAATGGAAAAGAAAAATCTAGAAAAATACATGTATTTCCTTAGTTAAATCTTGTATTCCTTTTTATCATTTTTAATGCACGTGAATATACCTATCTTCAAATTGCTACAAGTATATTCACAATGATGTTACCTACGTACATTTGCCAATTATGTAAATCCAGTCATTTTAACTCATATTATTTTTAATACTCCTGAATAGCACACATTACTGTCATTTGGAACCTAGCCCTGGTCGTCCCCTGGGGCCGTTAAATGGTTCTCTGTGAGGTCCCCATGTTCAGGGTGAGGATGGGGGCTCAGGGTTTGTGTCTCACTTCCCCACTGGTCTGGAGCACTGTGTGACCGTGGAGGCTGCTGTCCCACACTGAGCAGTGATACCCAGCCTCATTCTCAGACTGGAGCCCAGAGATGGTTGGGGAGACCATGCTGCCTCTCCTAGAGCCAGAGAACTGGTCTGAGATTCAAATAATATCCTATCACATACTATCGTCTACCATTATGTGTTATTATTATTATTATTATTATTATTATTATTATTATTATTATATTAATGCATTTGGAGAGCCAAAGAAAGAGAATTTTCAACCACAGAAAACCACAGAACCAAGCTGCTTATTTTAAAACCAGTCAAACCTCAAGAAAAACCGAGTAGAGCTCCCAGACTTCTGCTGGAACTCTCCGGGCTTCTGCAGAATAATTCATAGATGATCACCTGACTCCACTGATGCCCCTCCTCACAGGGACACAGCTGCAAAGTCCCCAAAAGCGAGCAAAAGTGCTTGCAGCTCTCTTAGGGTTCATCCAACTGGGAGTGGCCACACACCAACTACCCATGGTTATTAGTCCCACAGCACCCCCTGCTGGTCCAAGTGGAACTGCCTTAACTGGGTGACCAGGGTTTGCAACGCACATTATTTTTAGGACTCCAATCGGCCAGGCACTGTCCTAGGCTTTAATGTTATGATGATCAACACAGCCTTTCGCTTTTATATTTGGGCTCCCAGAGGAGGTGGAACTTGATCTAGTTCTAAAGGGTTGGCAGAAAAATCATTGTAAGGAAAGGAAATAAAAGGCATAAAACATCTGCAGCATCTAAATGGACATCTAAATGCAGCATCAAGGGGCATCCAAGAGGTGGCAGAATTCTGCGGTGCCTGCCAGCTGTAGAAGGTGGTGAAGTGCGGAAAGCCAGGCAGAGAGGAAATGAACAAGAGAGACTTGGCCGGGAGGGGGAGGGATGCTCTATAGGCGACCCTAGGGATTTGAGGCTTCATTCAGTTGACATTGAAGACTTTAAACATGGCAGTAACATTCTCAGGTTTCCATATTTGAAAGTTTTTTTTAAGTGACATAAATTAGAGAAACCCAGCAAGGAGAGAGTGTGGCTCTGTGCAAGTGTCTGGTGTGGAAAGCAAGAGGAATTTGAAAAGTGATTAGCAGTAGACTTTACATGGCTGGTGAGCACATGGATATGGCAGGTGGGAAAGAAAAAGGGGCTCAACACCACTAATCATCAGGGAAATGCCAATCAAAACCGCAGTGAGATTTTCCCCTACACCTGTTACAATAGCTATTATCAAAAAGGCAAGAGATAAGTGTTGGCAAGAATGTGGAGAAAGGGGAATCCTAGTGCCTTCTTGGTGGGCATGTAAATTGATACAATCATTATGGAAAACAGTATGAAGGATCCTCAAAAAATTAGAAGTTGCCCTGGCTGGTGTGGCTCAGTGGATTGAGCACTGGACTGCAAACCAAAGGGTCTCTGGTTCAATTCCCAGTCAGGGCACATGCCTGGGTTGCCAGCCAGGTCCCCAATGAGGGGTGTGTGAGAGGCAACCACACATTAATGTTTCTCTCCCTCCCTTTCTCCCTCCCTTCCCCTCCATCTAAAAATAAATAAATACAATATTTAAAAGAAAAAAATTAGAAGTTGATCTACCATATGATCCAGTAATCCCATGTCGGGGTATGTATTTAAAGGCAACAAAAGCAAGATTTTAAAGAGTTATCTGCACTCCCGTGCTCAAAACAGCATTATTCACAATAGCCAAGGTATGAAAACAGTGTGTGTATGATGGCAGCTGAATGAATGAAGAAAACATGGCATACACGCACACACACCATGGAATTTTATTCAGCCATAAAAAAAGAAGAAAAAACCCTCCCATTGTAAAAACATGGATAAAACGAAAGGACATTATGCTAAGTGAAATAAGCCAGACATACAGAAGGACAAATACTGCATAATCTTACCTACATGTGGAGTTTAATAAAGTCATCTCTCCCGAATCCTCACTCAACCTGGTCAAATCTTAAAGACCCTGTCTTTGCACGCGGTAAATACCCCCTCTCTACCCCCAACTCTCACCCGGCTTCTGCCCTCTCACCCCTCACACTCCCCTTAGTCCAGCACTGCCCACTGGAGGGCCAGGGTCTCAGAGCTTCAGAGAAAAGGTTTAAAGGTCCCGTGCCCAGGGAGCTGGTTCTGATAGCGTGCCCCACCTGCCGGAGGCTGATCATTAACCCAGAGCTTATATAAGGAAAGAGCCATTCCTGGGCATGGGGAAAGCACCGCCAGCAGCCATGGCCAGCACATTGAGCCCCAGCACCATGACTGGGACCCCGGGCCCTCCTGAGATGTCAGAGCGCATCCGAAACGCTGCTGACATCTCCGTCATTGTCATCTACTTCATGGTGGTGATGGCCGTCGGGCTGTGGGTATGTAGGCACCCAACAGGGACTGAAGGCGGGCACAGGGCTTAGGGGTAAAACACCGAAGGCAGGAAAAGGCGTGATGTGACGCAGCGGAAAGAACATTAGCAGCTGTCCCAGACTTCATTGCCTTTTTCTCAGAATCCTTTTCTTGTGTATGACGTCAGTAATGCTCACACAGAGTCCATTTCTTCTCCCAACAGGCCTGTGGTGTGAATGGGGCCAGCACTGGGGACCTCAGGCTTGCCCTGTTCAGCATCTCCAGCCCGAGGCCTCTTCTTTTTCCGGTCTCAACTCTTTTGTTTTCCTGTGTTACTTGCTCACTCTGAAACTTAGTTGAGTCGGATACTTCATTCCCCGATGCTCGTTCTTTCTTTGAGTAATAAGTTTGAGGCTACAGATGTTCTCCCCAACACAGCCTCAGTGATACCTCACGTTGTTTTCAGAAATGAAATAAACAGAGCAATGAGGACAAAAGTTGAGAAATATAATTTCCGAAAGTCCGCAGAGTTTTTCGCTCAAACTCTGATTTGGAGGCCCTTTAAAGATGGGTGCTATCTCACAGTTTCCAGGAAAACATGTCTCTCTTCAGGAGAGCTGGAAAAGGGCACTTCATCAGCACCCTGACCGCAGTATTGGGGCATCTCGGGTACCTAGGCTGTGGTCTGACCATCCCCTGTCTTCCCTCCTTCGCAGGCGATGCTGAAGACCAACCGGGGCACTGTTGGAGGGTTCTTCCTGGCTGGTCGGGACATGGTCTGGTGGCCGGTGAGTGGTCAGAGTTTCCGGGAGATGGCGTTCTTGTGCATGTGTTTGAGAATGGGATAAAGAAAACATTGGGTATGCTGATCACTTCTGATGTGCATCGCTTGCCTATCTGCTGGGGTCTCTCTTCCTAAATCCCTGAGCTCTGAGCTTTGCCCATCATTCCAGTAGATGACTGTGTGTGTCACCAATTATGACAGCAGGTATAGTGGGGCATTTGACAAGACCCTGCTCAGCTCTGCTTCATATTCTTCCTCCCTGGTCCTCAACAAGAACCCTGTGCCTTGGCTCCTTATGATCCACAGCATGTTCCTTCTCTGTTGCCAGCCCTGAGCTAATCCTGACCCTCTTGTTTGGATGAGCATCCCGCTCCCTCCTCTCCTTCAACACTGAGCTTCATCTCGGCTGCGTCTGAGAAACCTCGCTCCTCACTCCAGCCCGAACGTCTAGTCCTTTGCTCTATGCTGTTGTGATAGTGGCTGTGTGTCCCCTGTCATGGTGAAAGTGGTGATGCCTCTGTGACTCTTGCCCCATTCCTTGCTGGGTTCTGATGTCTGGGCTCCTTGGCAAGAGTCCCATTGCAGCAGAGGATGCGTCGTCTCTGAACCCATGCAGTGTCCGCAGTGGGGATAGGTATACAGTGGGCGCTCAGTATGTGCTTTCTTCACAGGTCTGCTGACTAAATAATGTGAAGGGAAGGGACATGACCTGGCCCAGGTGGTTGAAGCATAGCAGCTGCAAGCTCAAAGTGGAATTTTATTGGGGTGTCCAATCGGCACTGCCTTCTTAGGACTGTTTTTATGAAACATTCGAGGCTCCACCAGTCCCATAGCTACAAATGAGATTCACCTGATCCTCTGGCCCCAAATGCATGGATAGCAAAGGTGACTTTACAGGGGGCTGAAAAGATGGGAACAGAAGAATGGGCACTTCAGTGGTCCCGAACCCCAATTCTGTTCTGTCGGGGCTAGTGGTCATCTGTGCTCACTCGAGAGACCTCTTTTGATCTCTGAGACTTCAGAACGGTAGACGATGTGATGGGAAGGAAAGTGTTTTAAAAGTGAGTCCTTACGGCCAGAAGGATGAAGAGGAACTCCCTCCTACCCAAGTTTGGGGTCCTTGAGGTTGATTGAAGGGGCCGATGGGAGAGCTGGCAGTTCTTGGCCAAGAACAGGCTGAGCTCAGAGCATTGAGGTAGATAGAGATTAATGGGCCTCTAAAGCAGGGGAAGCTTTTCTCCAAATTGCCAGGTTGTAAGTATTTTAGAGGCGTCTCTGCCATGATAGCTCAGAAGCAGCCATAGTCCCTACATGTCCCCAGCAAGCGTGACTGCGCTCCAATATAACCATGTATGGACACTGAAATTTGAACTTCCTATAATTTCGCATCTCACAAAATAGTATTCTTCCTTAGATTTATGTTAAACATTCCCAAATATAAAAAAATATATATATATACTTTTTGGCTTACCAACCATCCAAAAACCGGGTGGGTGCAGCCCACGGGGTGCAGTTCGCTGACTCCTGCCCTAAGGAGCAGTGACGGAAGCACGTCAACCTTTCCCTGCTTTGAAGAAGTCTGACTCCCGTCTCTCACCTCTGGTCTTGGTCTGTTCTCTTGGATTCCAGATGGGCGCCTCTCTCTTTGCCAGTAACATCGGCAGTGGCCACTTTGTGGGGCTGGCTGGGACCGGAGCAGCTTCAGGAATTGTCATCGCAGTGTTTGAATGGAACGTAAGTGACAGCAGAGGCCTTTTCCTTCAAATTAAAAAAAACAACCCTCTCTCCAGTTATGTTTTTCTGGGATTCTGTGTAGTATACACTCCTCTTTGGTATGATTTCTGTGTTTGTTTAAATGTGTCTCTTCTCTAAACATCAGGGCCTTCCCTGTGTGGCCCTGTTCCGCCTGGGCCACTCCAGGCACATCCCCTACCTCTGAGGTTTTGCTCAAGGGATTCTTCCCCCTGGAAATGTCAGTTCTATATGAACCAACCCACACTTCCACTCGACCTCCTTGATCATTTTAGCCCTCACTTGTATCTCTTCTTCCTGATCGATTACACTATGTGTCTGGCTCTAAATTAGATGCGACAATAATAAAATGTGAAAGCAACAGTCCCTTCTGTGGAGAAGCTTATATCCCGGTGGGAAAGACAGATACGCATTCACTACGGTATAGATGGTACCAGGAGCAAAGGAGGCATGGAGTCCTGAGAGATCTCCCACAGGACAGGCATCCATCCAAGACGATGGGTTAGGGCTTAGCACATGTCAAGGGAGCTTCCTGGTGCTGGTGCCAGGTGGCTGCATAGAAACTGACCAAGGGGGGTCTGACTCAGGATGTGACGGCAACAATAGCTAGAACCTACGAGACTTTATAATTGAGTTCTTAATCATTCTACTGCCATTTCATCAGTAGGAGCTGTGTTCAGTTTATTAGACTCTAAGTGTTTTTATTTTTTTAAGGTGTCTTATTTATTTTTAGACAGAGGGGAAGGGAGGGAGAAAGACAGGGAAGCTAAACATCGATGTGTGGTTGCCTCTCGAGCGCCCCCCTGGGGGATCTGGCCCGCAACCCAGGCATGTGCCCTGACTGGGAATCTAACTGCAACCCTTTGGTTTGCAGTCCGGTGCTCAGTCCACTGAGCCACAGCAGCCAGGGCTGGACTGTAAGTGTTTTAAAGACAGGGACCATCTCCTCTCATGTCACTTATACCAACCCATCATCTAAGACTCAGCTGAGCACATGCCATAAATACTTCTTGAGCTGCCTGAGTTTCTCCTGTTCTTTTCCCTTATCCTTTCTCATGCTTGCAAGTTCATGTGTCTGCACATCGGTCAGAGGGAGAGGCTTATGTGGAAGAAAGTTGGATCGTAGTAATAGTAGGGACAGACCATCTATGCATGGACTCTGGAAGTGACCTTGACTCATTACAAGTACCAGTGTCCCTCCCTCAATGCAGATTTTGCCCCTAGTTTTACTTCAGCAGTATCAGGGACTCCGGACTGGACCCAGCCTCCAGAGGCAGGGACAGAACGCCCTATGGCCCCAGTGGGTGTGATTATAAGGCTGCTAAGAGTCTGGCTCTTTTAGGCTGTGACCTTGGGCTTTTTGTAATCTCAGCTTTTCCCTTCATAAGACAAGAATAACTTCGCTTATCATATCCGCCTCGCCTGTTTGTTATGAGAGCAGCATGAGTGATGTATGTGAAGACTTTGTAAACATTAACATAAATGCAAGATGATGCTATTACCATTATTATAAACGGAAAGACTCAGGGAGCACTGGGAATATCCTGTACCTCCAAATTTCTTCCCCATTGTGTCACTCTGTATGTCCCTCCTGCCAGTCAAGAATAATTCCTTTTGGCAAAGATTATATGACCTCCCAGTGGCCCACCTGTCCTCAGGCCCTTCTCTTTTGTTCATTTTTCACTGCACATTTTTGTCACATCCTGAGCCCCAGGAAACGACAAACTCTGAAGCATGAAAGCCGAGGAAAGGAATCCACAGCTGTCTGTGGATGGATCGTAGTTGGTTGAAGGTGACAGAATCCAAGCAAACCCTCAGCAGGTCCTGGAAGAGCATCATTCTGTTCAATCAATGTTGTTTCATTATAACGTTAATGAGAAAATCTTTGCCTCCTGGCAGGGCCACTGTCTGTGTAGAGTCTGCACATTCTCCCCATGTCGGTGTGGGTTTTCTCGGGGTGCTCCTGTTTGCTCCCTCATCCCAGAGATTTGAGGTGAATTGGTGTGCCTGCAATTCCCAGCCTGAGTGCATGTGGATGGGTGTGTGTGTGTGTGTGTGTGTGCACCCTGCGATGGAAGGTGTGCTGTCCAGGGTGGGGTCCTGTCCCACGTCCTGAGCTACTCAGAGAGGCTCTGGTCACCTGTGGCCTTGAACTTGAACAAGCAGGTTTGAAAATAATAATCTTACTCGTTTTTATTCAGCTTTCTTGAATGTATGTATAGTTCACATTTATCTCAGTGTTTAATATGAGAAGTGTTCGGGATCTTCATTTAGAAGCGTGGTAATGTCTTTTGACCAGAAATATGCCATATGAACTGATCTCTTATTCATATCAACTGGCCTATGGGAAAATTAGTTTTGTTATATGTCATTTCCTTTAAAGTCGCCGTTTCCAAGAACCTGCCAACAACCACAAGCGAGGACTCACCGTGTTTGATTTTCACATCCCAAGCTCATGAAGTGACAAGGCCCACAAGCCAAGTTGCTCTAACATCACACTCTCTTCTCAATTTCCTCTAGGCCCTGCTGCTGTTGCTGGTCCTGGGGTGGTTCTTTGTCCCCATATACATCAAGGCCGGGGTGAGTAATCACAGGTGTTCTCGGCACACCGGTCAGGCATCCATTTATTCGCTCGTTCTTCCTGCTCGGTCGTGAAATCTGGGGGATAGTGTTGATCCCAGCATTTCGGGCTTATGTTGACAAAAACCTACTGAGTGCTGCCAGACTGCTCTGGCACATGGCAGCAGCCGGCCCTTCCCAGGCCATCACTCCGTGTCCCCACGTCCTCACTGACACGTGGCATGTTTCTCCATTCTAATGTTTGCTCTTCTGACATTTGCAAAGTGGTTTCTTTTTTAAGTGAGGGGTAGAATGTACCACAGCCATGGTGGCTCTCCTTCAGCCTGGGCGTGGCCGGCTCACCGGGGCACTGCTCTGTCTCTCCGAGCCTTGCTCCCACGTTTGCTCCTTCTGCTGCTGGTGCTCAGACGACGGGTGCCTTGTCCTGAGATAAGGTGCTCGGGGGCAGGCCTTCCGGGTCGTCTCCCCACAGGTCACCGTACTTTCCCCATTGGCTCATCCCAATTCCCTTCCAGCTCCAGGCATGAACGAGGTTTATTGGACGACGCTGTCCTTGGTATGAAGACCTATAAAAAAATGATAACTGCAGCCACTTTAAAATAGGGTTGGAGCTGCCATCCCAAAGGAACTGCCTTTAAGCCTCAAACCTTTGGAATGTTAAAAGAGAGCCAAACAAGCTTTGGACTGGGTCCAAAGCAACCTTGCCTCATCCCCAAGAGTTGTTTGCAAGGATAAGAAGAAAGCAGATATTCTGACTACGGGCCTGCTGGCTATGGGACAGAAAATTAAAAACATTGTGTATAATTAGATCACAATGTTAGCTTTCCTGCACCAATAGAAATGTCCCCTTCTATTGAGGCAATTGTTCTCATTCCCTTTCTTATAAATACCTGTTGCCTTTGTCTCCTAATCCGAACATTTTTTGGATTTCTGCCTGAATCAATAATTCCCAAATAGCTATTCTTTGATCTCAAATAAATGCTTATTGCCTCTCACTTTGAAAGGTCTTTAACTTTTTTTAATATTTTATTTACTTATTTTTAGAGAGAGGGGAAGGGAGGGAGAAACAGAGGGAGAGAAACATCGAATGGTTCCCTCTCACATGTCCCCAACTGGGGATGTGGCTTGCAACCCAGGCATGTGCCCTGCCTGGGAATTGAACCAGCGACCGTTCAGTTCACAAGCCGTCGCTCAATCCACTGAGCCACACCAGCCAGGGCAAAAGACCTTTTATTTTTAGGTTAACAGACCCATACCACAGAACTCATGCATAGGATCTTGGGTGTGACTTACCACCTTTCAGGGGATCCTCACAGTTTCTGAGCCACCCAGAATTCCCCTTCTTGTTTTTGGTAATATTGTATCAACATTTATTTAATGTTCTTGTACACAGGGGGAGACTAAATCACGAGCCCCATCTGCTGTGACGCACCAGAAAGCTGCACCTCTTATGCGCTGCCTCACAGTCAACCTCATGTTTCAGTACTCACAGCCACAGGTTTTTCCCTAAGTGAGAATTTAATGTAAATCTCTTCTTTCCAAGGAAGAGAATCACATAAATATATACCCAAATGTATGTGTGCCATTGATTCGATGATCAATTTATTATGTAACGGTAATTGTGGTTTATTACTTACAAGTAATGTTTTCACTAGACTGCCACATTATGGGTGAAAATAATAAAAGTTATTTGTTGAGTGTTTACCATGCATTTGGCGGGGAGGTAGGTATTTTACATCTACTGCCATATGAAAACCCGACTTTATGGATGAGAAAATGGAAGTTCGGAGAGATAATCATTTGCCAAATGTTGCACTTCTAGTAAATGTTGGCTCTGGGAACACATCCCAAGACTGTCTGATCCCAGCGTCTGTGTTCACTCCGGCCTCGCTGCTGTCTGAAGAGGCTGTGCCTTTCTCACCTGGGACTCCCCAAGGGGCCACGCACAGGCTCACCTGCCCATAGGTGCAGAGTAAATGTTGAATAAGCAGAATCTGCTGGATCTGCAGATGCATCCTTGCCAATGTCTGTCTCTGCAGGTGATGACCATGCCGGAATACCTGAGGAAGCGGTTCGGTGGGAAGCGACTCCAGATCTACCTTTCTCTCCTCTCCCTCTTCATCTGTGTGGCCTTGAGGATCTCAGTGAGTTCGGTGCTCCTGGCATGTCCACTCCACCAGGTTGCCGCGATGGGTGCTAAGATCAGAGAGCTGGGGGTGTGTATGGCCTCTCACTATACACAGGGTCGAGCAACGTACGTACCTTAAACGACCTGGGGTGTCCCTCCCAGGTTTTTACGGGAGAAAGCAGCTTCAGAGACCCTGTGTACACAGAGTAAAAGGCTCCCAAGTCATGAGAGGCGGTGCAGTGTAAACCCACCCTTTTACTGAGGATGTGAAAAAAATGGATGCACAGAAAGAACGAGTGTCTCGTTCAAGCTGCACAGCCATTTGTTAGTACAAGGAGAAGGGTCCTCTGGTCCTCTGCTCCTGCGCTGCACAATAACCTGTTCGTTCCCTTCGTCTGCGTTTTCATTTTCACCTTGATTGTCTGACATGTGAGCCAGCAGGAAAGTGTTTCGTGTTACTATACGGATTTTCCTTATATGTGTTTTCTCTAAGACTGCCCCTATAAAACATCTGTCACAAATAAGTTGGGTTTTTTTAATTAAATTCCTTGGAGATAATCATTGAGGAAAGAAGAGAGGAATGTGAAGATTCAGCAGCACGTGTAGAAAATAAAGAAAGTCACACATCTGCTGCTCGAGTATCAGTGACTAATGAAATAATCTCCTCAAGTTCATAGTCTAGGTGGTTCACGAGGGAAGAAGCTGAGCCCCACCACTGCCCTTCTGTTGACCTGAGTCATTGCTGGAAGTAAATCAGGTGTTAGATTAGAAGTCATGAGCCTTCCAAAGGCACCGTGAACATTTCCCAGCACTTGCTGTATGTTGTTGAGCGCCATGCCAGGGGTAACAAAGATTCCTGCACACTAGGAGTTCATCATAGGGTTTAGGAGATAAGAATTTAACCATGAAATTGTTAGCACTTTTTGATAATATCTGCAAATGTATTAAATGTGACCTTGAATAGAGTGTGTGGACAAGCGTAGGGGATGTGCTATGAACACCCAGGAAAGGGAGTGTTTTCAGCGGGGTGGAAATGGGAGTCATCCTCATGGAGTCCTGGGGGGAATTAAACAACTGCCCCAGGACAGGAAGGAGGAGGGGCCAAGGGAAGCAAGGCAGCTTACAGTGATCCACAAGTGGGTGGGACTCCGTGATCTCCCAGTCCTTCTCTGGCTGCGACCTCTACAGTTTTATGGTCCTAAAGGGCATGCACCAGGTGCCAGAGCAGAATAAAAGTGGCCAAAGGGGCCCCGCAGAGTGCAGCTTCCTGTGATGGAAGGATCCTGGTGGTGGGGAGCAGATGGCATGATGGGGAGCTGAATGGAGATGCAGGGAAGGCCAAGGACACGTGTGTGACTGACGAACCACGCAGGGTCTGTGGTTGGCTGGCAAGATACAGTAGCAGGAGTCCATTCTTACCTACAAGGTTATGTTCTGAGAGATATTAATAATGATTAATCTTATGTACAAGCTCTTGTGTCCTGCTACGCTCTGATAACAGATTGCGTCCTGGTTACTTATTAAACAGACCATTATGAGGAGTCAGGACAGGACAGCTTTCATGATTCTCCCCTGCCCCAGGTTTGGAAGACATCATCTTGTTCACTGGTTCTCAACTTCTACTAATATATATATTGAGAATCTTTGCAGATATGGAGCACCTTTACTCCTAAATATTTCAGCCTGTATGCTTTAAGGATACAGCTATTCTTTTAGAAAACCACATGGCACATTTTGAAATCCAGGAAATTAACTTTGATAGAAACTAATATGTAACCTACAAACCTTGTTCAGTATTGACCATTGCCCCAGTGTCCTTCAAGAGCAAGAGAATATCCTGGATCGTGAAGTGCTTCTTTTTATTAGAAATATTTTATAATCATTGAAAATGTAATTAATTCAATTGAACTGCACATGAGAAAATAGTTCAAATGGCAAGTGTTATGTTATATATATGTTATCATAATAAAAAAATCATTAGTGATATAAGCTACTTACATATAATTTCAAAACCACCATAGTTTATATAGTACTTACGTGTACTATATAAAGAAGCAAAAGTCAAGGAATTCATAATAAGATAATATGTCTCAATATGTAAATAACTAGGCATGAATACACAAGTCCTAATGCCCGCTCCCTACCACCACCTTGAATGTGACAGCTGCAATGCAGGTAGATGCAGGTATGCTTCACGACAACTCAGACACAATGAGTAACATCGCAATAGGTGATATCTTTTCTGAAGAGCTAAATAATTTTTTAGCAAATATCCAGTTTTATAAAAAACACAGTCTTCCTTCCGTTTCCACGGTAGTTGCATTCCTTGAAAACCCAGTGATAACGAAATTGCAGGAAGTACTTTGTGTACGTAACAGAGTTAGGTTCTAGGCTCAAAGGCTTTTCACCAAAATGCATGTCCGGTGAGATGATGAAACGACAGGTTTTATTTCAAATGTTAAGGAGGAAAAATCTACCATGTCCTGTGACACCTCTTCCAAACCCAAGTTCTACAAAGAAATCTGCCTCTGAGTCTTCTGATTCTGCATCATGCCTTGCCCTTTTCCCTCGCCTCACCCGTGCTCTCCTGCCCCTTCGATTCCATGGTCCACCAGGACATAACCTCAATCTCTTTGCCTGCCTCTCCTTCCATGGAGCTCCCCTAGCAACACTCCAGCCCTGGTAAGTGCAGTCTCCCCCTTATGCTGTGTCCACACCCAGAGATATTGCTTCTGTGTTTCTAACCAACCTGCTACTTCTCCGATTTTTGTTTTGGTTTGGTTTGGTTTGGCACTTTTGATACGGAGCCTGTGGAGCTCAGAGTTGAAGGGACAGATCCAAGTAGGGCCAGCACAAGTTGTGTGGAAGAAAACTTAGGGAAACTGGGAAATACACTCTGGGGACCCAGGGGTCCAGGCAGAGCTGAGTGGACATGATCTTGCAGCATAGGGTCCTTCTATAGAACTCCCTCTGATCTCTAAACCTCAACCAATAATCCTTGTGTCAGTGGGTTTTTTATGATATTTCCCCCCCTGGTTCTATCAATGACTATTTCAAACCCTCCACAACTTTTTTAGCTCCTGGGCCTTTGCCTCTTATCAGAAAACCTCATCCCTTGCTTTATCTAGAAAATTTAGGCATGAACAGCTAATCCCCCCAATCCATTTACATAATCTACATTTATTTCATTCTTTTCTTGTGAAGATGAGGAGTCAAAGGCCAACCCTCAATCTGTGCCTATTCTTTCTTTTTTTAAGATTTTATTTTTTTTATTTATTTTTAGACAGAGGGGAAGAGAGAGAGAAAGAAAGGGAAAGAAACGTCAATGTGTGGTTGCCTCTCATGCGCCCCCCACTTGGGGACCTGGCCTGCAACCCAGGCATGTGCCCCAACTGGGAATCCAATCAGTGACCCTTTGGTTCACAGGCCGGTACTCAGTCCACTGAGCCACACCAGCCAGGGCAACCTGTGCCTACTCTTGATCTCATCTCTTCTCAATTTCTCTGGTTATTTGCTTCATAATTACTTCCCCCTTCCTGTCATCATGTTTTACCTCTTCCTTTCTACCCCCCTAAGCATGCTCGAGTATTTTCCTAACAAGAACCCTGGTCTACTCTGTGAGTCCTCCATCTGCTACGCTAGTTCTTATCACTGTCTCTCTGCTGACCGTGATGAAAGAGTAGTCCACACAAGCAGTACTGTAGCC
Source organism: Macrotus californicus (assembly GCA_007922815.1). Classification (NCBI taxonomy): domain Eukaryota; kingdom Metazoa; phylum Chordata; class Mammalia; order Chiroptera; family Phyllostomidae; genus Macrotus; species Macrotus californicus. Next base: position 15,425 of record VMDR010008948.1, read on the forward strand.
GCTTCTCACTCCCCCATCACTCACTCATCATTCCACTCTGTGGCCCGTCTAATAATGGTCATCTGAGGATGAGATCTGGCTTCCAAGGAGGTCATAACTGGACTGCAGAGGAGACATGCATAGCTACGGTACATGTTGGTAGGAAGCCATCTGTGAAGAGCTGAGCAATGCGGCGCATGTTTCTTTTCCATCCTTACTGTTCCCTTCGTAGTCAGACATCTTTTCTGGAGCCATATTCATCAAGCTGGCCCTGGGACTGGACCTTTACCTAGCGATCTTCATCCTCTTGGCTATCACCGCCATCTACACCATCACTGGTGAGTCCACTACATGTTTAGCTCAGTCATGCTATCTTCTGCTCACGTCACCCCTACCTGTAATTAGCAACCTCAGTGTTTGCCTGGTCAGTGCCAAGGTAAGGATATTCCTTTATTCCCACTCTGAGATTCAGGCACAGCCTAGAAACACAACCAGAGCAAAGAAAACAGAATCCTCAATATTAGATATGAACCCTTAGATCAAGAATAATGATGTGGCAGGTGAGGCAGGGAAAGAAAACACTAATTTGGCTCAACTCTGTGTTCAGTACTCAAATTGGCACTTGGAATCCTGTGTACAATACCCATGGGAGGTCAGGATGAAATAGCATCTCAGACATGAGACTGGTGAATCCAAGGCAGGGCCCAAATGAATACAGGATACCTGAGCTTTGCCATGGGCTCTGAATGGCAGAACCAGAGATGGAGGACTGTTCAGAGAAAGTATGTGGCAACAGTACAAACAAGTTTTCCTGAACCAGATGCCTTGGTGCAGTGTCTCATGCATACTAACTTATGGAAATTAAACCATTCCGGCTCAGTTGGAAAAAATAACGAAAAAATAAAAGCTTGAACAATCAAGTCAGTTATGGAGCCATTCTCATGGGCTGAGCATTTGTTTCAGACTATTCGGGGCGTGAATCTCCTATTTTCAGGCTCCATCTTGTTTTCCCATGACTCTCTCATAAAGAAAGTGTCTTGTTGACTAAGAGTCCAGGGAGTCTCAAGTTCAAAGAGAAGTTGGTGGTGGTGATGATGGTAGAACAACATTGCAGGAAAACACAAGTCAACAATAATATCGTGCATTCAACTCATGAAACAATGATACGTTCCAACACTAGAACAAAATGACTTCACCTGATTTGTTGAGAGCAGGTATCTACTGTGCTAAGTAGAGCAAACTGAGGGATTGTCACGGGAAATTTTCGTGAAATTAAAACATGGCCGTTTCCCCTGCTTACTAGTCAAAAACTCACACAAAGATAGAACTCCGCTATAATTCACAAAAACTTTGAGTCAAGGCCAGGCAAGGAAGACAGAAGGATCAGTGAGAGACATGCCTTCTCAGGAGATAATGATGCCCAGGGGAGCTTGTGGCCCAGCCAGGAGCTTTCTGTAAGTTCTGTGCTGAGGCATTTCCAGGGTTCAGGTAGAAGAGGACCTAGAGGTGAAGGCCAGTAGGCGAGGGCACCTGAGTACAATATCCTGGTTGTTGTTTTTTTCTCTCCCCAGGGGGCTTGGCCTCGGTCATTTACACAGACACCCTCCAGGCCATCATCATGCTGATAGGTTCTTTTATTCTCATGGGGTTTGGTAAGTGATGATGTGTGAGCAGAGCCCCTGGGGCTGTGTGAGCAGAAACCAGGGGATTTGTTTCTGTCCAGTCTGTCTGTTCTTTACTGCTGCCTCCCAGTTCCATCTGGTCCTATTTTCCAGTCATTTATATAATTCACTTCGTTGAAATGAATGCCTAACTTCTTTCTTGCTGTACTCTGTCAGCATGAAGAAATGAGGGAGAAGTACTGACCTTCCTTTAAAAAATGTTGTTCAGGTCAATTATCTTGCTTAATCTTAATATCTTTGTCTTCAGAATGGATAAAATTAGTATCATCGTTGATACTATAAAAATATTGGTGTGTTGAATTCAATGCACAGAAACCCTTCATTTACATAAAATCATCATATAACAAAACATTAAATAGTAGAAAAAATTAAGATAATTGAATACGAACTTTATTATTACTGTTTTGTTTTGGATGGAAATTTTTTTTTTGGCTGTGTCAAAAATGTATTATAACATAAGCATAAAATACACCTCGGATTAATACAAGTCAAGGGATCAAGTAAACAGATCAGCCTAAACAATCACTTAAGTAATCATTCAACAATTAGTCGTTGGATTCCTAACACATGTTTTTTGGACAGGTTGCTATCTACCATTAATAAGAAGTAAACAATACAAGAGTTAACCTACTTTTAGTTCATTTAAAATTAAGTAGAGATTGTTTAGTTTGTTTTCTATACATTGATTTTAATGTGCATACTAATTACCCGGGGATTTGCTAAAATGAAATTCTAATTTAGTAGATCTGGCAAGACCTGGAAGTCAGCATTTCCAATAAGCTGCCAGGTGCTGCCAGTGCTGATGATTCATGAACGGGACTCGGAGTAACAAGAAATAAAGCACATCCTCAATGTTCCTACGCAAAAGGTCTCAGGAGGTCACTTTTAGAGTAAACTGATGATCATATTTGTGTGGAAATCTTCTCTTACACCCTAGTCCTTTTTTAAGTATATTTTATTGATTGTGCTATTACAGTTTTCCCCATTTTGCTCCCTTTATCCCCCCTCCACCCTGCACCTCCCAACCCTCCAGCATCCCCCCCTTAGTTCATGTCCATGGTTGTACATATAAGTTCTTTGAGTTCTCTGTTTCCTATACCATTTTTGACCTTTCCCCATCTATTTTATGCCTACCAATTATGCTTCTTCTTCCCTATACCTTTTCCCCTCTATTCCTCCCCTCCTCCTCCCCCTCCCCACTGAAAACCTTCCATGTGATGTCCATTTCTCTTATTCTATTCCTGTTCTAGTTGTTTGCTTAGTTTTTGTTTTCGCTGTTTTTCTTTCTTTTTTTTTAGGTTAATTTGTTGATGGTTGTGAGTTTGTTGTCATTTTACTGTTCATATTGTTGATCTTCTTTTCTTAGATAAGTCCCCTTAATATTTCATATAATAATGGCTTAGTGACAATGAACTCCTTTAACTTGACCTTATCTGGGAAGCACTTTATCTGTCTTTCCATTCTAAATGATAGCTTTGATGGATAGAATAATTTTGGATGTAGGTCCTTGCCTTTCATGACTTGGAATACTTCTTTCCAGCCCCTTCTTGCCTGCAAGTTTTCTTTTGAGAAATCAGCTGATAGTCTGATGGGCACTCCTTTGTAGGTTACTGTCTCCTTTCCTCTTGCTGCTTTTAGATTCTCTCTTTGTCTTTAATCTTGAATAACTTAATTATGATGTGCCTTGGTGTGTTCCTCTTTGGATCCAACTTCTTTGGGACTCTCTGGGCTTCCTGGACTTCCTGGAAGTCTATTTCTTTCACCAGATTGGGGAAATGTTCCTTCATTATTTGTTCAAATAAGTTTTCAATTTCTTGCTGTTGTTCTCCTTCTGGCACCCCTATAATTTGGATATTGGAACATTTCAGGTTGTTCCAGAAGTTTGTAAGACTGTCTTCACTTTTTTGAATTCTTATTTCTTCATTCTGTTCCAATTGGATGTTTATTTCCTCCTTTTGTTCCAAATCGTTGATTTGAGTCCTGGTTTCCTTCCTGTCACTGTTGGTTCCCTGAGTATTTTGCTTTATTTCATTTTGGGTATCTTTCATTTGTTCTTTCGTTTTTCAACCAAGCTCAATCAGTTCTGTGAGCATATTGTTTACCAGGGCTTTAAATTCTCCATCAGATAGATTGGCTATATCCTCATCACTTAGCTCTCTTTCTGAGGTTTTGCTCTGTTCTTTCATTTGGGCCCTATTTCTTTGTTCGGGGGCCCCGGTTAAGTTGTAAGGAGGCGGGGCCTTAGCGCTGCCTGTCAGGGAGGGGCCAGAGAGGGAACAATGCAGCTCACCTACTTGTCTCTAGCACACTTTTCAACGAACTCTCTTGTGAGACGGAGTTTCTCCCACCGTGGCAACCACCATAGTCCACAGCCACCTCTGGGTCTCCATTACCCCTTAAGTCAGCCCCTCCCACACAGCCTGCCACAGCCAGCCCCGCCCCCCCCAGTCAGCAGCCTCACCTGGGTTTCTCTCCATCTGCTGCCTTACCAGTCTGGTGATTCTGTTTGACTGTTTCTTTAATTCCATGGTTGTTGGAGTTCCATGCAGTTTGATTTTCTGGCACTTCTAGTTGTTTATTGAATTTAGATTGATTGTCATCCTTCTTTTGGTTGTGCCAGGAAGCAAAGGGTTTCTACCTATACCTCTATCTTGGCCAAAACTCTGGATGGAAATTTTTTAAGTACATGGCCCACTCTATTGTTCGAGTCTATAAAAAAAGGTTAGATTTTTTTCTTTGTAACTCTCACTTATTTAGTATCATCACTTTGTTCTCTTGAGTAAGTCATACCAGCAAGCACCACTGATGACTCTCGTTTACAGCTTGCTAGTTTTTGTTTTCTTTTCTTTTGGCATTTGTTTATCTTTGCATAGGAAATACATGCACACAGTAAAAAGAATACAGGATCAAATGTCTCTTTATCCCTCCCCTGTCTGTCCTGCCGCCACCCTGCTCCATCTACTCAAGCTGCTGTGTGTACAATTTTGAATAGGTATGCACCAAATCACAGAGCTTGAAAATACGTGAAACAAAAAATTCGCAATGATGGTTGGTGATTTCGACATACATGGATGCCCTTGGTCACAATGGCTACGTATGTTTAAATGAATTAAAATTAAAAATCTAGCTTTTCATTTCCCTAGCCATCTTTCAAGTGCTTGATAGAAGGCTAGTGATTTCCATATCACACAGCACAGATATAGAATAGGTCGTCACAAAAAGTTCTGCCGCCCAGTGCTGCTCCAGAGGCAACAGCGAGGACCAATTCCTTATGAACTTTCTGTTGAGTTAGCCAGAACTTACTTCTGTGCTCTGCTTATTCATATTTCTTTGGTTGCTGGCCTCAGTGAGGCAGTGCCTAGCATCAGCCTCTCTAAGTTTCACTTCTTTCATCCTTAGGATGAGAATGGGGGAGTCTCTCACTTCCTAGGGTCCCTCTTGTATTTTTGTTACAAACCATATTCCCCTTATCAGAAGAATTTCCTTGTACGGTCTGTATCCTCCTCGTGGTTGAGTTCCTGCACATTCATTTTCTACACACTCCCAGTTCCACATTTGCACATACGAGCATATTGATGCACAATTAAATAAATAATGGAGAAGTAAATTCATGTCAACCTTAACCCTACAGTTGCATAAATGAATTGTGCATCTTTCAAACCTATAGTAAGCATCCCCAGATGCCTGGTCTCATCTTTCTAGGGTTTCTATCCACTATGGTTCTGTTCTGTACCTGTCTGGCCTTTCTAGTCCCCCCAGCGGCTGAGTCTCTCCATTTCCCTTCACCACCCATATTCTGCTGCCTCCAATTTCTGCTCCTTATCCTTCCATTTTTTTATTGTAACATAGGTGGAATATAACATTAGTCCAGAAAATCTGACTAAGCTTAAGGTCAGACCAGCCAGGCTCAGGGTCAGGAAGAGAGGCCATTGCTCCCTGGTCCCTTCAGAGGAGTTGGGATTTCCTGAGGGTTGATTTTGTTAGGCTCACTCTGTCAGCTCACCTTCAGGTTTGTTTCTGCTCTGATGGTTAGGGGACATCAGTGTCAGTCTGTTGGACTAAAGTTTTATCCCTACTGTAAGGTTAGCTACTAACTAAAATTTTCCAAAAGCACCATCACAAGAACAGTTAACAGGTGCCTCGCTTTGTGAACTTCGTGAAAGTCAGTCTGAGAGCATTGCCAATGTCCATGCAGCTACTAGGAAGTCACGGGTCCTGAGAGAAGGATGCTGAGAATATGCCTGGGCTGATTGGAGGTGCTTGGGTACCTCCCCCATAACTGAATAATTATGAAAACCGTGAGCCTTACATTTCTATGAAACATTTTATTTTATCCAATGCCTTCTCAGCATTTGCCGAAGTTGGAGGTTACGAGAGTTTTACAGAGAAGTATATGAATGCCATCCCATCCATAGTCCAAGGGGACAACCTGACCATTAGCCCCACCTGCTACACTCCTCGGGCAGACTCCTTCCATATTTTCCGAGATGCTGTCACCGGGGACATTCCATGGCCAGGAATGATATTTGGAATGACCATCGTAGCAGTGTGGTACTGGTGCACTGATCAGGTAAAGTGTGTGTGTGTGTGTGTGTGTGTGTGTGTGTGAATATGTTTATGTTGTTCTTTTTCTTCTAGAAAATCTTACAGTTTCTATTTTGTATACACACACTGGCATGTGCACACACACCATTTAAAAAGTCAAACACTTCTACAAGGATAATATTGTGCAAAATAGCTGTCTGGTGTCCCTCTGTCTACCCTATTTCTTGTCCCTCAAAGGTAAACACTGTTGGCTCCCTCAGTTGCTTATTTTGGTCTGTATTTCTATTCCCTAAACCCTGGTACTCAGTGTGTGGTCTGTGAAGTATTTCCATGAATGACACCTTGGAGCTCATTAGAAATAAACCCTCTCAGATGCTATCCTGACCCATTAAATCAGAACTTGCTTGTGAACTTGATCCCCAGGTTATTTAAATAAATGCTTATATTGCTACCTCTCAATTTTCCAGTTTTAGGACTTTTCTACTGGCTTCTCATAATGAGAGCTGAGGATTTAGCTCTTTGAACTTTCCATCCTCAGCCTCACCCGAGCATACCTTCTTCTGTCCTCTCACCCTCCCAGTAAACCTATCTCACAATTTCGGCAAGCTAGCATTGAATGTGACCATGTGTATGAGTACATAAATATCATTCACAACCGAGCCACATGATCGTCTCTGCATGACTTTTCTTTAGCTTCTTTTTATCTCTACATAAGTAGTTGCTTCTAATAAATAATTCTTCATTTTTTGTTTTAAATTTTCTTAGTAATCATTACTCAAATACCAAGCCCTCTGCAAATTGCCTCAATCACCTCTCAGTACTTGCGGACACATCAAGTATTCTACCAACTCTTTTCCTCCTGCTCCCCCAGAGCCTTTGGCCTCTCATAGACTGTCAGGTTGCTCTGCATGCTCGGTGCCCACCCACAGCCAGGACCCCCTTCGTTACCATATTTGGAATTCCCTTCCCCTCGTTCTTGGGTTATAGCCCCTGTTTCCAGGATACCATATCACCATCTTTCTTGGCTTACTCCTTCTTTCAGGCAATTAAATTCTCAAGGAAGTTCCTGAGAAAGACAGGAGACAAATTTATTGTGAATTTGCATGTTTGAAAATGTCTCTACTTCAACTTTTCCTAAATTGATCCTTTGGCTATTACACATGTATAAGTTGGAAATAACGTTCCCAAAGCCATAGATTCATGGCCTTCTGACTTTCACCAGTACCGCTGAGAAGCCTGAAGTCATTCTTGAACCTTTGGATGTGACCTGTTTTTTCTTTGTCCTCAGCATCCAGAAATGTCACCACAATGTACTATTGTGTGTAGAGCTATTTTTTTTCTTTTTGTCCATCGTAATAAGCCATTGTGAGCCTGATTAATCTGGTGATTGATGTCTTGGATAATTTGGAAGGATTATTTCTTTGGTTTTTTTCTGTTTTGTTTTCTTCTTTGGGACCTTGATTTTTGGGCGTTGGTCTTTCTCAGCTGATTCTTTAATGTTCTTACCTATTCTCCCCATCTTCCATCTCTTGGTCTTTGCTCTGCTTTTTAGGAGACTTCTTCAACTTTATCCTTGAGTTTTTCTGCTTTTGTATTTATAACTTCCAGGATACTATTTTTTTGTTTTCTGACTGTTCCTTTTTATAGCAGTTAAGGTGTTTGTTTGTTTGTTTGTTTTTAGTTTTTTCACCCTAAATAGATTCTGGAAGCTCAAACTTGCTATTTCACAATGTTAACCCATCTTGGATAAATGGTCACTTGTGATATTAATGTGGGATTGATTTTCTTTTTATAATAAACTGATTTTTCTCAACATATTTACCAAAGAATGCATACTTTCACCATTGACTTGTAGAACCATCTTTATTATTTTTATAGGCTTTTTAAAAAGATTTTATTTATTCATTTTTAGAGAGGGGAAGGGAGGGAGAAAGAGGGCGAGAAACATCAATGTGTGGTTGCTTCTCATGTGCCGCCTACTGGGGACCTGGCCTAGAACCCAGGCATGTTCCCTGACTGGGAATCAAACCGGCGACCCTTTGGTTCACAAGCCAACACTCAATCCACTGAGCCACAACAGCCAGAGCCATCTTTATTATTTGTATGTTGCCTCTGACCACCTGACTTCCCTTCTACAAGTGGTCTCACATTCACCCTGAGTTCTGATGCCTGACCCTGCTTGTCTGCTCACAGAGCACCCTCCTCACCTCTAATGCGGGTTGTCCCTCCAACTGTCTGCTTCTAGCCCTCTACCTAAAAACATCACCTGCTCCTCCAGCACTAAATGAGGCAGCTGCTATCCCTAACAGATTTGTCTCTCCAAAGAGAATTAAGCAGAAGAAGACATCCCAATTTTCTAATATTTCTAGAGAAGAAAATTATCAAAAAGTTATTCTGGCATTAGGGATAGAAACCCTGATTTGCTAGAAAATTCTTTGTTAGTCAAGAGATTGTACAACTTAAGTACGAACAATGAAATTATGTAAATTGATTTGCCCAGGACCATTGTATTGGATTCATAACTCAATGAAGTCCTCAGGATACTTTGTCTGATGAATGTCTCTGGATTCTCTTCTGAAGGATGCCTGGTGTTTCTATGGCAATGGTCTTGGTTTCCCAAAAGGACAACTGCTCCTTAACTGTAGAGAGACACTGATGAGTATGTAGTTTATTTAGTGCCTAAAATAGTAAAGGCACAATGCACACAACTTGTTGCAAGAATCAGTAGTGGGAGCTTTGTACCTGGAGGAGCATATAGCCATTGTTGTAATGCAGCCTGAAAGCTATAAACATATTTTAATAGTAATACTGTGTATTGAGTTCTATGTACCAAGAATCATTTATACACATTATACCAAATATTCAGGATATTATATAACAGGCAACCTTATTTAGAGATGCGAAAACTGAAACTCACAGAAGTCAAACACTCAGGTGAGAGAGCAGGGATTCACATCCGGCTTTTACTGCAAAGCTCATTATTCTCTAGTCATCATCCCATTTGTTACTGTAACATTAACTCCTGAAAAGAGGCACTCCCTTTCTTTGAACTCATGCTCTGGTTGTGTCTTGACGGGGTGGTGTTTCCCCGGCAGGTCATCGTGCAGCGCTGCCTCTCAGGCAAGGACATGTCTCACGTGAAGGCCGCCTGCATCATGTGTGGGTACCTGAAGCTGCTGCCCATGTTCCTCATGGTGATGCCCGGAATGATCAGCCGCATCCTGTACACAGGCAAGTCCTGAATCCATCAGTTATCATTTTTTATGCTTGAATCACAAATAGTGATTTTAAGATGTATTAAAACCCTCATAACTAGAAAACATATTATGTAGGGAAGTAGAAACAAAATTCCAAGTGAAAATTACAGATTGTGTAGAGGATCAAATGCCAAAAAAATAAGAGAATTCCATGTTTGACATTGTGTTCTCTTCTCCCTTTTATCCCACATGCCTGTCTTTTTGTGGGCATTTGAGTCTGTTTTGTCCTGTTGTCCTGGGTGACTTGGACTTATGCAAGTCTAGAGGATAATGCAGCAGGATGAGGAACTGGGGAACTGTGAGTTAGGTGGGCTGTGGTGGTCCAGTCCAGGACATCAGCGTCTGAGAAGGTCTTGGCGGTACCCTGTCACTTGTTGGTCCCTCGAAAATGGAGAACTGCACCCACCTTTACTGCTTTGGAATTGGGTTGTTTGGGATACTTCAATTTCTGGGTCAGCTGAGAGTAACTACTAATGTTGAAAATCTTCCTTAAAAACTTTGGTGTGAAGAGTGAAGGAAATATAGCAGAATATTTCTTGACTAATCAAGACCTCTGGTTTTCAGGGAGTAATCCATCAGATAACAATGAATTCAATTCATGTTTTCCCAACTGGGCATCGTTTATTTAGCTGAAAACTTGTTAAGATGAACAGCTAGTGACTGGCATCCCTTGTTACCGCAACATTACAGGATTGTCTATACCAGTAAAGAAGGTACAGATACTCCACAAGTAGGCAGTGGCCAAAGACATTATTGTACCGATAATACACCGACATTGTTGTACCAACACTACACCAATACTTGGGGAAATGCTGAAGTTATTATGTTAGATGTAAAAAGCAAATTATAAAATATTATCTCAACAATTACTATACTTATGCAAAAAAGGCATTTTCTCTCTGAAAAAGGATTAGAAAGGAATAAAAAAAGTAAAAAAAGTTAATGTGCTAAGGCCTTAGCATTCAGGGTGATTTTTGTATCAATTTTTGCTATTTGTTTTCATAATGTGGTTTCAGCAAAAATATCGCCAAGGTATTGTGCAACTGCCCCGTGAACGAGACCTCATCCCCCATGGGGCAGTCACACCAACCACATCACAAGTGACATCTCTTCTTTGATGTGGGAGAAAGGCATTGGGCTAAATGCGTAACGGCATTGTCTGTTTGGGCCCCGCTCACTGAACTCATTTATCTGAATTCCTCTTCAGACAAGGTGGCCTGTGTGGTACCTTCTGAATGTGTCAAACACTGTGGCGTTGAAGTTGGCTGCACTAACTACGCCTACCCAATGCTGGTGATGGAACTGATGCCTGATGGTAAGAAAACGTGCGCGCTCAGATGAATGGATAGAGAAAGCGTGATGATGGATGAGAGAGAGAGAGAGACGGAGATGATACATAGATAGAGCATAGACCATGGAACTTTCTTCGCCCTCAGAAAATAAGGAAATGCTGCCATTTGCAACAATATCAGTAAGCCTAGAGGACATCATGCATGTGAAATGAGCCAGACACAGAAAGACAAGTACTATCGATATCACTTAGGTGTGGAATCTAAAGAAACGGAGAAGTGCAGTGGTGGTTGCCAGGGGCTGGGGGTGGGGGGAAAATAGGAAAAGGTTAGTCACAGGGTGCCCACCTTCGGTTGTGATGTGGGTGAGTTCTGGAGACTTACTGCACAGCGTGGAGACTATCGTTAATAGTGATGTACGGCAGACTTGAAATTTGCTAGGAGAATTGATCTCCAGTACTCTCACAACAAAACAATATAACAGGAACTAAGTGAGGCAATGAATGTGTTAATTCACTCGATGGTGGCAATCATTTCACAGTGCCCATTCATATCAACACATCACGTCGTACACCTTAAATCCGTACAATTGTTATTTGTCGATCATACTCCAATAAAGCTGGAAAAAAAGAAATGTTCGTGCTGGGACTGTCTCAGAGCCCTGGTCTGTAAATGGGCCAGAAGGAAGGGTCATGGTATCATCCCTAATAATTCTTACTTCCATGAATTCCGTTGTCTTCAGCAGACATTTCTTGAGCACCTTCCATAGGCTACCAGTTCCATGCTGGGCCTGGGGACTACAGACATGAACCAGATATAATTCCTATTAGAAGAACCCTTACTCCTTGAAATTCAAGATACTCTTCCCAAAGAATCAATATCATTTAAATGATGGATTTGTCAATAAAAGAGCTCTGTAGCCCCAAGCAAATAACCAAACAAAATAGAAACAGACTCATAGACACAGAGAATAGACTGATCGTTGCCAGAGGGGGTGAGGGGTGAGGGACTGGGAGAAAAAGGTGAGGTGATTGAGAAGTACAAATCGGTAGTTACGAAATAGTCAGAGGGATGTAAAGTACAGCATGGGGAATACAGTCAATATTGTTGTAATAACAATGTAGGGTGCCAGGCAGGTACTGGGAATATCAGGGGGAGCACTTTGTGAAGTATATGATTGCCTGACCACTGTGCTGTACCCCTGGAACTAATACAAAGTAATACTGAATATAAATTGTAATTTAAAAATTTAAAAAGGAGTTGCATAGTCATAAACTTATAAACTCAGAGGACTAGAGGTTAATTATTTATCCTTGCTTTCTTTAGACCAGTGATACCCAAATAATAGACCTCAATGTATTTAACTTACAACTATTTATTGAGTGCCTACTATGTGCCAGAAACTACCCTAGTGTTTAGAAAACATTAGTGAAGCAGGCACAAAGTCCCCCATCCCTTGGAACTCCCATTCTAGTTTCATGAAATAGAAAATAAGCCAACCATATGAAATAAAGAATAAGTTACTAAGATGCAGAAGGTGATCGGCTGTGATCAGAAAGAGCCCATCATGGGGTTCAGGAATGACCTAGTGACTTTGTACCTTAGGCCCATTAAAGGACAGCTAACTCTTCCGTGACCTTTCTCCTCCCTGACACACGAGCGTTGTCAGGGGGAAGGGAGCACAACCCACGAGTGACATCACCCATCCACCCATTCCACACTTTGACCTAGGATGTTTAGTGACATTTACTCAGAGGCAGAGAAAACTAAAGGATGAAGTTGCCGTAATAGCTCAAAACACTTTGCTTGTCCCACCAAAGACTTCAATTTTAGAAGCACCTGCTAGGCTTTTCCCTCTTCAGTTCCCCAAGTCTCCAAGAAGCCAACAGTTCCTCCAGAAAAAAAGGTCCACATTTAGGTGCCAGCAAACGATCTCTAAGTTTACATGTAGAACTGAAATTCTGTACTGATTATTATCAAATCACCAGCAAATACACAGAAAACGCTACATGGTGGCATGCATTGATTGGCATACCAGTAAATGTTCCAGGGGACACTTTTACCTTTGAATGACTCTCTGGTTTGGCAAGGTAGCCATAGATCGTGTCTTCCAGTTCCGAACTAGTGATTGCATCCTCTTCTGTCCCCAGGGCTGCGAGGCCTGATGCTGTCAGTCATGTTGGCTTCCCTCATGAGCTCCCTGACCTCCATCTTCAACAGCGCCAGCACCCTCTTCACCATGGACCTCTATACCAAGATTCGGAAGCAGACCTCAGAGAAAGAGCTCCTCATAGCTGGACGGTGAGAGAATCCTGGTTTCTGTCTAAAATCACTCTGGGAAAGCAGAGATGTGGAAGTGGAATAGAGCCTCCTCATCTTTAAGTTCAGAGAAACTAATCATCAAGTTCTAGAGTGGGTAAAGGACACTTAATCCAACTTTATCCCTTTCCAGGTACAAAATCTGGGGCTGTGATATTCAGTGAAATAGTTGCTTTTTCAGACTTTCAAATGCTTCTGATCGTCTCTTATTCCTCCCTTCATGCCCTCTCCCAACCACATCTTCATGAAATTCCATCAGTGTTTTTCATGGGGTGTAAAGTTTCCACCTTCTGTCAGATTAGGGACATCCACACAGAGGAGTTTACCAACTGCATTTATTAAAAAATGGGGTGTCACCCTGGCCAGGTAGCTCAGTTTGTTGAGCATTGTCCCACACACTAAAGTGTTACAGGTTTGATTTCCAGTCAGGGCACATACCTAGGTTGCATGTTCCATCCTCAGCCCTGGCACATATGGGAGATGATCAACTGATGTTTCTCTCTCACATTTCTCTCTATATCTATCTATCTATCTATCTATCTATCTATCTATCTATCCATCTCTCCCTCTCTCTCTCTCTCCATCTCCACCCCCTTCCTCTTTCTTTAAAATCAATAAATATATCCTTGGGTGAGGAATTTTTAAAATAGGGCATCAAGAGAAACTAGTCACCTATTTAAAAGATCATGCTTTGTTAAAGATAGTAACAATTGCTTCAGTAAATTAACCACTTGGAGAAATTCCAAGGGCTCAGTTGGTCCAGACCTTGACTCCTCTGGATAAATGCTACAGGAGAGGAAGGCCAGTAAGGCATCTGTGTTCCTGCAGCAGAGAACGTGTTGGACAGAATTCAGCAGGCCCAAGCTGCGGTAGCCACTAATAGGTATACAATCTTGGGTACGAACCCCCTTTAAGTTTCAATGATCAATTAATGAGTCTTTCTTTTCCTCTCTTTCTTAGTCAATGTCTACTCTCTCTCAGAATACAAATAGGAAAAGATGACATATATGAAAAATAATTCCATGCCTCGTGGAATGTACGCCCTTGTGGGGAAGATAGACAATCAATATATTCTATACCTGATGACAAAAAGTGCTAGGAAGAAACTTAAAGCAGGCTTAAAGGATGGGGCTACTTACGACAGGTGCTCAGGGAGTCCCCTCTGAGGAGGTGACATTTGAGCAGAGCCCTGAGGAAAGTGTGGAGGGCGCCACATGGCCCAGCGTGAGGAACAGTGATGCTACATTCCTCCACAGTTACACGCCTGGTGTGTGAGGGCAGGAGGTGAGGGTGGCACGTGAAGAGCAAGTGCAGGAGTGAGTGACAGGAAACAAGGTCAGAAAGGTCACGGGAGGCGTGGTCATGCAGGGCCATTGCAGCCATAACAGGACTTTGGATTTTATTCTGCCTGTGACAGAAGACAACCGAAGATAAGAGAGCAAAGGAGATGCAAAGCGTTCTTTCCAGTGACGATGGCAATGTTGATAGTAGCTGTTACTCCTTGAATCTTTACTATGTTCTAGGCGCTGGGCTTGGCTTCCCCTGGCTCACCACATTTAGTTATTGCAAGGTTGCAGATGTTTTGTGAGAAAGCTTAAATGGGACACTTGGGCCTCGGTCTCCTGTCCAAATGCTTGTCCCCCGGTTCTCCCAGCTCCCACCTTTCTGTTTCAAGTGAGCACAGACAAGTGATGACCTTTTACAGAGAGTCCAGTAAATTATTCTCATTTGTCTGTTCACATGACCAGCAGAGAAGAAGATTAGTCGTTCCTGCTCCCCTGGCCCCAGGAGCCTCTCAGACTTTCACTGCATATCAACATTTTAACCAGTTTTTTCTCCCTGCCAAAGTATTCAAGGAGTGAAATGCACAAATTAGCATTTCTGGCCAATTCACTCAGCATTCTGGAACAGAGGCCATTTTTATTCTAAAGTGTGTAGACTGACTCCTTTTCGCTCAAGCTAGGGAAAAAAAAGACCAAAACAGGAGCCTACTTTCCTTATCGTACAAGTCATCACTTAGAAACAGTGTTGTGTGTTTTCTAGTCGATCTAGCACATACATTGCATGAGAGAATTATTAACCAAATGTTGACATTTGAACTGTTTTTATACATGGCTTCTTGATCTCATAGTTGAAGCTGTTATGACGAATTGTAGGCAAGCAATCGCACCATTGCCATTTTACTAATGAATAATCATTAAGCACAATAGGGCGTGAGGACAAGGAGCTTGATTTTCTTTGGAAAATCAATGAATGACCATGAAAAGGAATCCAAGAACTAAAGCTCAATGGAAATACCAATAATGCTTTTGTTTCATGTTTAAATCATTTTGTTTTCTTCCCAGGCTATTTATCATTCTATTAATTGTCACCAGCATTTTGTGGGTCCCATTAATAGAAGTGTCTCAAAATGGACAACTGTTTCACTACATAGAATCCATTTCTAGCTACCTTGGGCCCCCCATCGCTGCTGTCTTCCTGCTTGCCATCTTCTGTAAAAGGGTCAACGAACAGGTAAGTGCACATGGGGAAACTTTTTTCCTGCTGCAGTGAGAAAAGAAGTATGTCTCACTGGTGCATTCTTTCCACCCAAATTATACAACTCAAGGCCCATCTCAGTTTCAGCTGTAAGTCAGCCACAATCCCTGAGTCTCACCAAAGTGTGTTAATACAGGGTCCAGCACAAATAATGCCCCTTTTTATTACAAAATCATAAGCATGTAATTCTGTAATAGAATAATATCGCACTCAAGCACACCATATGACATTTTAGGTAAAATGTTCAAATTAAAACTATAAATTATTGCTCTGGCTGGTGTGGCTCAGTGGATTGAGTACTGGCCTGCAAACCACAAGGTCGCCAGTTCGATTCCCAGTTACGGCACATGCCTGGGTTGCAGGTCAGGTCCCCAGTAGGGGGTGCTCAAGATGCAACTGCCCATTGATGTTTCTCTTCCTCTCTTTCTCCCTCCCTTCCCCTTCTCTAAAAATAAATAACTAAATAAAATCTTTTTAAAAATACATTTTTTTAAAAAACTGTACATTATTACACCTATATCATTACCCTACCAACCACACTCAAGCAATCAGGCCTCGCTCCTGCCGGACCCTGGATGCAGTGCACAGTCACAGCACACTGTGAATATTTCTTACAAAATGTACACTTTCATGGCACAGTGCCAAGGAACACAAGTTTGGGGGTAAGACTGCCAGGATCAAGTCCTGGCTCTCCCATGTAACGCCATTGTGATCCTAAACAAACCACTTGACTCTCCGTACAGTGAAGATAACCATAGTGCCTATCCTATAGGATTGCTGTAAGGGTTTTTAAAGATTTTTTTTAATATGAGGTGCTTAGAAGAAAACCTACCTCACTAGTAATGGTTCAAAACACATTAATTTCTTTTATGATATATATAATTAACTGATTATTATGGACCATGCGTATTCAATACCTTAATTGTTCCCAAGTGCTAACCTTATTATTATCATTTTCAGATGAGAAACAGGTGTGGGAAGTTCATGTCCATGTGCTTTCCACACTTTACTTAATATTAGTAAGTGGGATCTTGGGATTCAGACTCACATCTTCCTCCATCCGAAGCTCATACTCCTAATCTCTATGTGATACTGTTTCCACGAAACATAGCATCTTAATCAGGGGGACAGGGGACATATACTTCCACCTCCGCCACTTCTCAGGGAAAATAAATGCTTTTAATTGTCCAAAGCTTAATAGAAGTTTTTAATGTCAACTATTATATAGTTATAAATATCATAGCTATTTATATCAACTCTGCAAATTGTGTCACGTAAGTCATAGTTCCGTTTAGCCTACAGAATAAGTCACAAGCTTTTTAAATCTATGTATAAAATAACAGTCAAGGCCAACCTCAGCACAGGTCAGGTGGACAGTACAGGTTTTCTCCACTCTCCAAAAGCAGAGTGCCTCTGTGGGACCTTACCTAATCCAAAATGGCATCAAGTGAAGAAGCATTTACCGTTAATTTATATGGGAAAACTTTTTAGCATTTCCAGATGCAAAAGATAATCTCTCTCAGGCTTTTCTGACACACTGGGACACATGTTGCTAATGGATGCACAAAACAAATGAAGATAAAGCACAGATGCTCCCAGACACAGTTCAAAGCTAGGGCGGCCTGATGCTTGGGAGGCTGAGCGTGGTGCCAGCTGAGGAGCTCAGTAGGGTCACTCTCGTTGCTCCAGAGCATGCTGCCTCTCTAAGGACTCCCTGAAAAACGAACACTGGAAGCTATTTTCATTTCTCACCTTTTTTCCTTAAAGTGAAAATCCTCTTTGAATTTGGCTAGTGAAAACAGGTACACACGTAAGTCTTTTTGTAAAAGCAAAGTGGCACATTAAGCAAACTTCTGAAAAGCAGGGGTACCTGTAGTGTCCTGGAGTTAGAGAATTAACAGAGCAATGATGTGTCAAGACCACAAAGAGCGACAACCCGCTGGTAAATACACACATTGGCGTCTTTCCCCTGCTTTGGTGACCTTGTGCTCAAGGTCAGCCATTTGTTGGTTCTTAGTGGAGAAAGCAGGTAGGATGATAATTATGACCTACTAGAATGGGCTTCTCATCATTTCTAAATATACCGATTTTGTTCTTGCTTCCTTTGCAGGGAGCCTTCTGGGGTCTAATACTTGGACTTGTGATGGGCCTCATTCGTATGATTGCAGAGTTTGCCTATGGAACAGGGAGCTGCTGGGCTGCCAGCTACTGTCCGAAGATCATCTGCGGAGTGCACTATCTGTACTTCGCCATCATGCTCTTTTTTGTTTCCATACTGGTCATCTTGGGAGTTTCCCTGTTAACAAAACCCATTCCCGACGTACATGTGAGTAATGAGTCATAGATACCTGCTTATGGTAAAATAAGAATTCTTTGCCTTCTAAAGCTTAGCTGGTGTACGAGTCCCAGACAACAGAATCATAGCACCATTGGAGCTAGAAGGAACCTTAGAGTTACTCAACAAAATGCATTTTCACCTAATACATGCAAAGCACCACTGAATTAAGAAATATGGAAATAGGATTTGGGCCTCATGCTCCAGTAACTCCACAATGCATTTGGGAGGTAAATCTGAAACTCGCTGCAGGACATCAGGAAGAGAGTAATTAATGCTTCCTGAGAGACTGGAAGACACTCCACAGCAGAGCTGCCACCTGGGCTGGGCCTGCCTGGGGGCAAGTAGAATTTCTACACAGCGCAAACACTGACATAGGAATTTTTTTTTTTTAAGCACATGGTACTGGGGACAGGCAAAAAATAGAATAAGATATATTTTTGCCTTTCCAATTGGCCAATAGGTTTAATGTGAATATGTCCAATGTTGGTGAGGATGTTGGAAAATGCCCAGTCTCCAAAACTGCTGGTGAGTGTATAAGTTTTATAATTTGTAGAAGGATAATAGAGCAGTATTTATCAGTTTTTCAATTCTTATGCCCCGTGAGTCAACAATCCCATTTCTAAGAGCTTATTATGTAGAAATACTTGTACACATAGGGAAAATATAGAAATAAAGATTTTTTTTTCTGCCAAAGGTCTCTGATAGAAAAAGTGGAGATGACCCAAATTCCCATTGCTAGTAGAAAAGGTATACAGTAATAGCACATTATTATGCAGCTGTTCAAAAACCTGAGGAGTTCTGTTATTTGGGGTTTTTTTAATGTCCATTATATAGTTAGTGGAAAAAACACTTGCAGAATAATATAGTCTTTTATAATAGAACTTTTTGAAAATAAAATACATGTAAATAAATATAGAAAAATATTTCACAAAGAAAAATCTGAAAGCATATACTCCAGAAACTTTCCATTAAGAGGTGTCTCTGGGAGAGGCTCTATAAAAGACTAGTAAATACTAGTCTATTTTTTAAAACTTAAATGTTGCTTATATACTAATATTGTTTGAATTTATTACTAACATGTATAACTTTTATTTATTTTACATTCACCACTAAAAATTTTAAATCAGTACTTACTTGCACGCTCCTGACAAGTGGATTATATGCAGATGGGGTAACCTGAAGCGCATGGTTCAAGTCATGATTTGAGTGTGATTCAAATTACCTCACCAAAAACACGTCACGGGGATGTAGAACTAACCGTTTACACTGAATATTGGGAGTCAAATAAAAGGGACACTAGAAAACACATCACAGTTTTCAAAGAAATAAATACAAATGTTCAATTCTTTTATGCCAATCAAAATAACCATAATTTACTACTAATTATTAGGGAAAAAATTGTCTGAAGTGCCAGTGAGACTTATCTAATTTATGTTTATGTTTCATTTATATACTGGGAGGTTTAAACTTTCCAAAGGGACTAATACAAATAAATAGTCATTTCAGAGAAAGTCAGGAATGTGTCGTGGACCTAACCTAACCGTGCAAGACCAGACAGTACT
>VMDR010008949.1:0-34931 GCA_007922815.1 Macrotus californicus
TGTGTGTGTGCGTGTTCATGCAGTCAGGGTGTGTGTGTGTGCGTTCATGCAGTCAGGGTATGTGTGTGCGTGTTCATGCAGTCGGGGTGTGTGTGTGCGTGTTCATGCAGTCGGGGTGTATGTGTGCGTGTTCATGCAGTCAGGGTGCATGTACATGCGTGTTTACAGTCACAGTGTGTGTGTTCGCGCAGTTGGGGTGTGTGTACATGTCTGTGCAGGAAATGACACGCTTGGTTTGTCTAGAACACCCTGAGGTGTCTGAGAGACACAGAAACAGCCCCCCAAACCCACACCCACTGGAACCCCCTTGCTGCCCTAACTCAGCAAAGCTGGGCTTACCCAAGAATCTTGAAAGCAAGGAGCGAGGTTTGAAGAAATGGTCCTTTTTTAGGAACTTGAAGAGAAAATACCTCGATCGACACCAGTTTTAAAACACGTGCCGGAAGACCGATCATGAAAGGTGGACCTTGTACATCACACGTAACATGATGTGACCAAAGGTGCCCTGTTCTAAATATTAAACACAGGACGCAACATCTTATCGGTTCTTCCAACTGAGTGGCAAAAACCCAAGTTAGTGGAGCCCACCAAAAAAAGTCTGTTATAATATCTGATCCTTTCTTCCAACAATACAACAAGGTGACCTGCAAAGATGCAGAGAACACTCCGGAAGGACGTGTCAGCATACACGGAAAGCTGCATTCGGTAAGGGATGCCCTCTCACCCACTACCCACCCGCCTCGTCTTCCACCCCCGTCTGGCTTTACTGACTCACCGCAAGAACACCCACAAACGCAGCTCTTACTGCACCCGAGAGAAATGAGTTTAAGGAACCTTCACCTCTGCTTTGCGCTTTGACGGGTTCACAACCCTAAGTACAAATCAGGTTTATGCACGTGCGACTCATTTTTAATTCACTCGTAACGTGACTGCTGCTTCTCTGAACTCAGACAAAGATCTCTGACGGAGCCATGGGCACCCGTGCCTGCGACATACCGAAGCAGCACAAGACCCCCGCAAGCCCTGCTGCATGCCCGGCCCCTCTTGCTGCCCCTCTCCCCACCGAAGGGCCCTGCAGGGCAGGCTGGCTCACTAACAGACACCCAGGGCCACATGAGCTCTGCCCAGCCGTGTGGGGAAGGCGCCCCCTGGAGTCCTGCCTGCCATGTGCAGTCCCCATGACCCCCACAGCACGGGGAAGGGTAAGATGTCAGGGGTGGGCGGGATGAGGGACCCTGGGACCCTGGGAAGCAGATGCAGGCACGAGGCAAAGTGGACAGGCAGAGGGACAAGGAGCTAGGGCCCCTGTGTGAGGCTGAAGACAGCGCTGGGCGCAGATGTCTCGTAAAGCAGCTCTGGAGCAAGGCTGGGGAGTGGAGGGAAGAGGGCTCAGAGGGACGCAGCACATGGCTGCGGCTTGGAAACAAGAGGACGTGGGCCCCTGAATGCCGCCATCCCCCTGTGGCCTGCCCAGGAGGTCGTCTGCTGCCACGTTGCTCCAGGACACAAAGTGACAATGTCCTCCCTGTGCTTGGTTTCCATGTAGCCACTCCCTCAAATGCTCGACTCTCTTTAAAACTGAGGACACCGGCAAGACTACAAAAACTTAATACTATGAAATGTGCTCCTAATTTTCTAAAAAAGGCCAAGAAACTGATGAAAAGCGCCCACTAACAATGGGCTGCTTTGTATTTTTAGCTACCTTTCTCTCAGCTCTCTGGGGGGACCATAAACTGCCAAGGTGAGGGCCCTGTGGGACGTCTTGCCCGGAGCACCCACGGCACGACCTTCTCTACGGAAGCGTTCCAACCTCCCTGCTCAGGAGCGTTTAGGGCACCTTCTCACACGGGGAGGCACCGCACGTGAGTGGACAGATGCGGAACCAGCAGAGCCACCACGGAGCCCGCTAACTCTGCACACAAGCCAGGTGCAGGGGCCTGAGGAGCCTCCCCAGATGAAAGGCTAAGTGAGTCTGTCTTCCTCTAAGCTCCTGTGCGAACCAGCCGGTTAATGACGCTTCTAAGACATCAAATTCTACAAGGAGTTAGTCGCCTGGCTTGTGATCTTCGGGGAGGAAACAAAAGCAGCCAAGGCACAGGCCACTGCCACATGCACCCTCCTCCCCACGTGTCCCCGCCAGGCCATGGGAGCCGGGCCATGGGGGCTAACCAATGGGCAGTGCTTTCGCAGCTGCTGAACCCAAAAACGTCTGGAAGGAAACGATTCAACCTTTAACCCTTTCAGGACGGGTGCTGGATCTATCTGGCGCCCATCTGATGACCTGTGTGGACGAGCGCCGGATATATCCGGCATCCATGTGTACGTAATTTTTATAAATTTTACTTATATAATTGATAGAATTTTATATAACTATCTCAATATTAAAGTTACAAACAACACTTGGAAAAAAGCATTGTTTTATTAAGCATAGATCTTACATAAGGTTAGGAAAGTCTTCACACAAAGGAGGACTGACCGTGTGCTATGTGCGCGTTTTCGGCGCGGCACCTCGTACAGCGGGAGTGTCGCGGCGGAAAGAGCGCTCGTACCGAAAGGGTTAATTTACCGACCAGGATGTATCAAAAAGTAGTACGTTGTTCTACTGATTTCAGATAAAAATCATCACATTAAGAATATGTACGTGACCATCCATTCAAAAAATAAATATTTTCAACTTTTTCCTGGCCAAAACCCAAGGAAACCTTAAACTACAACTGAGTGCAGCGTAAAAACACAGTGTATTTTCGCCTGGGTGACAAATGAGAGTCGGACTACTTTTGTGTCACGCCCCATGACCTGGTCACGCTCTGACAGCAGAGGAGAGAGCAGCATTTCAAAGGAAAGGCGGCCCTCGCCGGGAGGACTCAAGGCCCCAGAGCCACACGGCAAGGGCTCCCTCGCGCCTGCTCTGCCCCCCGCCCTCATGCATGTTACCTTGGTGCCAGGCTGCTGCCCGCTTGTCTTCTTCTTACCTTGACCTTGGTACCTTGGTATCTGAGCGTGAGAATAAAATGACATTTTACCACGTAGAAATCTTTAACGATAAACTAATTCATAACTAAATGGACAAGGACTCCTATTGGAAAATGTCTTAAAAATGGAGATGTTGATCATGTTCCCTTCTGAAACCCACTTTTTTGGCCCGGACTCTCTCCCTCAACAGGTCCCTGAAGGAAGACCCCGCCCAACAGCTGCGGGCCCAGGGGGTCGGCCCTGGACATCCACGGGCTCCCCACAAGCAGCACAGGGCCTGGCCACTCCCCCTCACCTCCCAGTTGCTCCCCATGGAGCTCCAGCCCAGGGTAGACACCCACAGGCACAGACCTGGCTAGAGCCCCTGACGGGTCAATGATCCCCGGGGTTAAGAGAGAAGCCGGCGCGAAAAGCGGGGAGGAAAGGTCTGGAATCCCAAATGCAGATCTGTCAGGACCATAATGTGCCTCAGCCGGGGGTGGGTCCCCGCAGGCCTGGTGACCGCTCCCCGAGGGGCCTGGGCCTCGGCCTCCACCAGCCCTCCCCCAGGACCGCTCAGAGTGGTGGGTTCCAACCTCTCCCACCTCCCGGCATGCGGACTGAGGAGCAGAAGGCTGCGGCAGGCTGAAGGATACGTTTCTTGCCAATCTGAGAAAGAAACAGGTGTGACTTTGATTCGTTCACACTGGAGGGCTTGTGCTGGCAGTGGTCAGTTTCATCTGACCACCTCAGGGGAAAGAGGTCAGCGCCCGACTCAGCAGGCAGGCACCGCGTGTTTCAAAGGTGCGTTCGGCACACCGGCTGGAAACGGCTGGTTTAGAGCAGCATTTCCTAGCCGACTTAAAACTCACATTCTTGTCATAATTCTTAAATCTAAGAAAAAAGTTTATGTAAAGAAATAAAAATATGTAGAAGTCATTAATGTCTTATCTTGAAGACCTATCATCTGTGACAGGTTAGTATGACTAACCTGCTTTAAAAATTGCTAAACAGGAAACTTCCAAACAGCTCAGTGCGCTGGGTGGAAGTCAGAACTTTGGAGAAGGTTAGTGTTGGCCCCTCAAAAGCAAAGCCTTTAACAGGGGCTCTCCTCCCTGGCAGGTCACCTCCAGGCACTCCACTGTCCCCAGAGCAGGCCCAACCGACCCAGAGAACGGGAACCAGCGCCAACATCACAAGGCCTCTCCGCTTGGTGAGCAACATGGCGTCCAAGGCCTTCTACCTCTGAACTGAAACAGTGACAGGGACCGACAAGGCCAAACCGCAGCAGGAGCCGCCCCTGGGGCTGCGCCTGGCAGCCGTGCCCAGGCCTGCTCCGAGCACCTGCGCCCACCAGCCTGGCTGCGCTGGGCCTCACAGCACAGCTGGGGGTGGGGGTCAGAAGGCAGTCACCACACACTCCCCTGCGTGCCCAGGCTTCAGTGAGACAGCGGGTCCCTCGGCACGCGCTGTGCCCCAGCAGGTCCCAGGGACAACCCGCTCCCTGACACCTGCTGCCCCACCCACTGGTGCCACAAGCGCAAGGACTTCAGACTCCAATTCCGAGTGTCCCACTCCATTTATGTCCCATCAGGCCAAACCCCGGGGACCGGCAGGCCTTAACTTCAACAACTCACACACCACAAGCACATGTAACCCGAGCACGCAGGTCTTCCTATGAGCCCTCGAAGTAGCCTATTTCTATAAAAGCCTGTCCTGACCTACAATTCCAGACACGGCCGCCCGGCTACAACATCCTGATGTTTCCACGTTAGCGGTTTACGAACGGAAAGTAAGTCAGCCTCTCTGTCCCAGGAAGGAGAAGAGAGTGTGCAGACCACCCCCGGGCCCAGCTGCTCCACAGCGCTGCTCTCTCACAGCACATCCCCCGTGACATGGAACTCAGAAGCTGCCCATGAAGGAGAGCAGCTCAGCTTAGGAAACAGACA
Source organism: Macrotus californicus (assembly GCA_007922815.1). NCBI lineage: Eukaryota > Metazoa > Chordata > Mammalia > Chiroptera > Phyllostomidae > Macrotus > Macrotus californicus. The sequence continues at coordinate 4,902 of VMDR010008949.1, forward strand.
TCGTCAAAGGGAAAGCAGCACAGTCGGGAAGCCCAAGCACGGCTGTGGCACAAAACAGCAAAGCGAGTGACAGGGAAGACCAGAGAGGAAAACCACGCCGCGGGGTCTCAGGCCGGACGTCCCGGGCCACCCGACTCACCTTGCTGGGGCCCGTGTGCCCACTGACACTCCCGTCTGGTGACGCTGGTGGAGAACGTGCAGCAGCCACATCCAGCACAGCCTGAAATATTCAGTTTCAAGTTAACACACCTAAAAATAAGACAGAACTAAAACCGTACCTCAGTAGAACCTGAGCATTTAAAGCTGCTACACACGTTGCTACATTGATTTCTCCCAGATTCCTGTCCACGCCCTTATTAGATCTGCCTCAACCCCACTCTAAAAATGCAGGGCCCACTTGGCACCGGGCTCCCCACTGAGCGCTTCCCTCTGCCGGCCTGCGTCTGGAAAGCCCCTTCCTTGCCCGCCTCCCCCAGTCCCACCCCACTCCCCTGTCCCGCGTCGCCTGCCCCCCGGACTCCGGTAGACCCCACTCTCTGCACAGGGCAGCGCTCGCCTTCCTTCCCCTCCCTCCACTGCCCTCCCACCTCTCAGGACACCAGGCTGGCCCAGCCTCGCACAGAACTTCGGACAAACTGAAGGGCTCCTCAGGGTTCTAGCAGGCAAATCCCTGGACTGGAGCCGAGGAGTCGGAGGGACAGACCCACACAGGGAAGCCTCGTGGCCCTTGCACTTTGTTGGCAGTAAAGACACAAAGGTGTATTTTCACACAGGACTGAAACATCTAGTGGGCAAGCCCAGTGGGTGTGTCTGGGAGGGGCTGAGACGTTGGCTGGAGCCCGGGGAAGGACTGAGTGGGACTCAGGGAGCCATATGAACATAAAAGTAACAAAATCGCAAGCAGTGAGAAGGGTCTCCGAGTGTCCAGCTGCATTCCAGCACCACCTCCACTGCACGGGCAAGAAGCCTAAGGCACGGGCTGGTGGGCTAAGGGGCGGGAGACGGCGCACAGGGTGTGGCCAAGCCGGGTGTGATCCCAACAGAGTCCAGGCTGGTCCCGACGCCAAGGAAGGGAGAGGAAACCAGGGAGCAAACGTGGGCAGCCGCCACACAGGTGAACCCAAGAGCCACTGGAAACAGTGTGAAAGGGAGGCTCAGAGAGAGACAGGTCAGGGCCACAGGAACCAGGAGGTGGCAGCCCCAGCACAGGCGCTGGCTCGGGAGGGTGGGAGCCACCACTGTTTGGGGTTCTTTACACGCAGCATCTTTCATTCGCTAGTAGCCAGCACGCGCCCGCGGACCCTGTCAGACAGCTGCAAACGAAGTGACAAGGCACAGGCTGCGGTGACAACCTGCACTCTGGACGGGCCACCCGATGCGCCCCCTAAGAGGGGGTCCCGCCACCCCACACCAGCCACCACCTGTCCTCAGCACCCTTCCCAAGCCGCTGACTTGCTCACGCACAGGTGGAGAACAAAGTTGCAGCAGGGACAACACCGCCCGCCCTCTAAAAACCACTCAAGTGTTCACGACGCGTCAGTCACTGTGCGGTCGTTCCTCTGCAGTCACAGACCACCACACGCAGTTTTCCTGCATTTTATCTTTAATTAGAACAGTCTATTACGCACTGAGCACTCAGTCAAGCTGTACCGATTTTCAAAGACTCCAACAGGAAACATACTCAGAGACACTCCAGACGGAGCACACGGCAGGCGGCCCGCAACCCCCTCCCCCTCCCCCACAAACTGTGGGTGGCCAGAAGCACACACTTCACCGCTGTCAGGGCAGCGCAGACCCGTCCCCACCGGGGAGCAGCAGCTGACCGTGCAACCAGCGTGGGCAAGTAGAAATCAGACCACGGCTCTTGTTAACCGTACCCCCAAACAGGAGGGGCGAGCGTGAGAAAGGTGACGGTTAATCGGAAACACAGACATCTGAAAATGTTTAAAAACTAAGCAAAATTAATAGCTTGCACAGTTTCAGGTCTAGTTTTAAAAAACCCTTCCATTTAAAAGTTAACGGGCCTGCACATCGGCCCCTCAATGTTTGAAATACCACCACAGTGACAGCTGACCCCGAGCTGAGCGCCGTCAGCACTGCATGGGCAGTGCCCTGGATGCCCGCCAGGCACTCCGGGACCCCTCCCACAAAGGAGCAGGGGTGAGCACTGTCCGGGGGAGCAGGGCCGAGCCCCAGAACAGGGGCGGCAGCAGCCTCGGAACGTGCGCATCTGCAGTTTTCATTGAAATGTGCATTTGTGCAATCCAACTGTGTTCACTTGGTTTGCATTTAAACCTTGATTCCGGACACACACAGGATCTGCAGGGCCGCATCAGGCGGCAGCAGCTGCAGTGGGAAGAGGTAACAAAGCACAGACCTGCACTTACCTGCCCACCGGCTGGCCCTTTCCCCCTCTGCTGACAGCGTCTGATCACTTCCAACAACAAGGGCCCCCCCACGGCGCCTTCTGCCTCAGTGATGCCCAAGTCCCGGGCTAAATCCTCCCGACCGTCCAGACCTTGAAACTGGATGGAAAAGCAAGCTTTAAGTGTGCAAATATGTACCAAAATTATTTTCAGAGTTTAAAGAAAAGTATCTTCAGAACTTAAAGACACCTCTAAACTCAGAGACCGTTTTACAGACGAGGGAAATGTCCATTTTTTAAAATTCTGTATGATGGGAGCCACCATGCACTCTGCCTGAGGCCCCCTCCCGACCGTACTCACTGCACGGGACAGGGACGCAAGCCCCACGCTGTTCGACGGCGTCTCTCCCCCTCACGGGAAGAGTAGGGTCACTCGGGTGTGTGACGTGAGGACACACAGCACAAGGCCAGCACATGAGCAAACTTCTGTTTGGGGTTTTGCATATGGAAATGCAAGACTCAACTTCTGTAATTACACTTTTCTCTTACTGGTCTCTATGTTCGACGTCTACATTAACAGGTGAGTCTAACATCCTAACAATTGACTTTGCGGCAACATTCCCTCCAAATTCAGTGAACCAGGGACCCTGCTGCCAGCCGACAGCCCAGATGGTGTTGAAGGAAAACAGGCAACTATAAAAATCACCCCGTGTGAGACACCAGAAGTTGTCAACTGTTATTAGCTTTCAGCTTATAATGAACTCATTTTATCAAAGGCTTCAAAGGTGATGAAAAATCATACTTACTGTGCTAGTTTCAGGCTGAAAAACAGCCAAGGTAAAGTCAAGGTTAAAGAACTGAAGGAATTCTGCCACCAGGCTAGCCACCAGCCGGCCTGCAAAGAGAGGAAGAGAGGCCGTGAGCGAGCCCCCGAGAGGCCTGCGGCCCCGGCACCGGCCCAGGGAGACGGGGCGCTCTGTGTGCACGGGACAAGAGAGCTTCTTGACTGTTTAACGACAAAGCCTCCCCACAGTCCAACGAAGCGACGAGGGGCCCGGGCCCCCCCACCTCTTCATCGGGCCCTAACCCTGGAAGCAACGTCAGTCAGTGTGACACTTCACAAATGGGTCCTGGTGTCCTGCACCCTCCAGCAGATGGGGGTCATCTGACAGCGCCCCAGGACCAACGACACGTAACACAACTGAGCAGCTGTGTCATGAAACAGGAGTCACAGACTTCAAATCGCAATCGGAACCCTGCTTTCTCCCGAGCGGGGTCAGGTCTGGGAGTTAGAGACCGACACATAAACAAGAACGAGCGAGCATCTTACCGTCTTTTGTGTTTAAGAACTTTCTCAGGCTTTCGTTCACCAGAGGAGTTTTGTTCTGTTGAAAAAATGGAATACTGTGTAAGTATCATGTGTTTATCATAAGAACACTACAAATGTGGATCAAAGTGTAATTTTTTGGCAAAGATATAAGTAAAATATTGTCATCCATAAAATTATGGTTAATCCCATTCCACACCTATTGATTATTAAAAGAACTGTTTTGGACTACTTCATATCTCAAAGTTAACAAAACCATATGTGATTTGCATTTTTAAATGTTTTATAAATTGCTTATTAAAATGCTTTAAAAGCCAGATCTTTAAATACGCACGTGAAACAACATTAAACTTACTTATAAAAACAGCTGGTTATTATCTCGACGACATGAAGCCTGACTGCCACGTTACCCACCACTCACGACACTCACTACGAACAGGCCCAGCCCACCGGCAGCAGCGAGAGGGCTTCCGGTAGTGCACAGGCCAACCTGCTCTGCTCATCGGATGCCCATGTGAATAAATGGAGACCACGTCCAGCACTCCGAGGCCTCGTTATGCAGACCACACGGTCAGGCAGAGGGCAGTCTCATACACAGCTGATGTGAAATGGAGCGGCCACTCTGGAGAGCAGTCTGGGGTGTTTTAAGAGGTTAAAGACGCCTCTGCCATATAATCTACTCCCTGGGTCTCTCCTCAAGAGTGAAGCAAGCAGAAGCTGAGCCGCAAACACATGCATGGATGCACAGCAACCGTGTTTATTGGAACCGAAAATTGGACACAAGCCCAACGTCCACCAGCAGGTGAACGACTGAAACACTACACGATTCATATGGAGGAGCACTACACAGGAAGCAGATGGAACCGTCTACTTAACACAAATGACCACAGGAATGAACCTTAAATTGGTTATGCTAAATAAATACAGCCGGACCAAGATAAATAAATAAATAAGAGATGTCTAGCTACTAGACACTTGGGTTGCCCAGGTTGGGGGTGGGGGCAATACAAAGGGGCATGGAGGGCTTAAGGCAACTTCTGAGGGTCATGGACACGTTTACTACCTTGGCTGTTCCATGGGTATGTAAATATGTTACAGTGCATCAAATTACAGACTTTTAGTATACTGAATTCACTGTAGGTCAATTATACCTCAATAAAGTTTTTCTTTTTTAACTCAAAAAAGACAAGGAGGGTCAAAATCACGAAGGTCCTCAGTAAGCTGGTCTAGGAAGTTTTAAGATATGGAGTCAACTGAAATATTTAGAGAAAGAGAGGCAAGGTTGAACGTGTACTACAAACAGCCCACCTAGGAGCAGCGTGGGGAGAGGTCTTCAGGCAGTTGGTGAGGGACAGCAGCAAAGGAGAGCAAGGCAGGCAAAGCCACCAGGCGAAGAAGTCATGAAGCAGAGGCCACAGAGCAACCGAGAAGATCCTCAGACAAATCGGGGACAGAGCAGACAGATGGGACCAGACGGGACATGTGCAAAGAGGGGCAGGGCCTCTCAGGGTTCTTGCTGGGCTGCCTAACAGTCCCCGTGAGCAAGATCAGGAGAGCACGCAGGGGGACATACAGGCCTGGAGCTCAGGAGGGTGACGTGGATCAGAGGTGCAGGGCCGACGTCGCTGGTGTGGTCACGGTCACTCAGGGAGAATGACAACTATGGGACACTGTCCCAAGAACTTCAGTGAGGGGAATGGGAAAAAGATCACGCTGAAGATCTTTTGACCCAGGAGTGGTCAAAAGAAAACAGAACAGGAATGATCCCCAAAGTCGAAGGAGGTCTGCAGGAAGGGAAGCTAAAAGCGTCAAGTGCCCCAAAGAGTGACTTCGATGGGCGGGCACAGAGACACACTCGGTTAGGGTTCTGGCTGACGGCAGCAGCAGCCACCACTGAGGTACAACAGCCATGGACTTGAAGTCATTAATGGATTAAAGGGCACCTGGGACCTAAGAGATAGTGTCAGACACACATTCCTTCAAAGCCTGTCTGTGAGGGAGGAGTGACGCAGTGGTAGGAGCAGGGCACCAGCCTGGGGACCCACTTCCAGGTCCAGAGACAAGCCCCCGGCCACGGTGGGAAAGAGACACAGCAACTGGCAGGGACTGAGAGCACAGGATGGCAGACCCTGAGGAGGCGCCACACTGGGCTGGGCAGAGCCTCCTCCACAAGGCCGGAGGAGGGCGCTCTCTCTGGGAGAGGACCCAATACCAGGACCTGGTGGGTCTGCACTCCCCAGAGGGACAAACCCTGGGTCAGGAGTGTGGACTGGAGAGAGCGGCGCCCACCACTCAGGGCCTCAGCAGTCCACAGGCTGGGGGGACTGCGCTCCAGTGTGTGTGCGGCACAAGCGAGGCAGGAAGTGAGTCTGTGGAATCCTGTGGCCACTCGGACTTGTTTCCAGGCCAAGGATGGCTTTAGGGCAAGGCTCTGAAGCACGGACCATGGAGTCCAGACCAGAGGCAGCTGAGAGGAGACTGACGCTGGACAAACACTGAAGAGCCTCGTGGAAGGGCTCCACGGAGGCCTCTAGGTCTAAAGAAGTGAGAGCAGAGGAGACGGGTCTGTCACAGAGGGGGCTGAAGACCAGGATGGTGGGGTGGTTCTCGGGGACAAGTTTCAGGATCTTCACTCAGGATGGTGGCAGGACTTGGTGCACAGAGAAAAAACTAAAAACAGAGAAATGGACTTCTGACAATAGGAAAGACCGAGCGACTTGAAAACAAGGGGGTGGTCTGACAGTTTGGGGGAAGGTGCGAGTTACACTCCCCTGTGGAGCGGGGCTCACAAGGCACATCAGCAACGTTACTAAAGGTCTGGGGGGGCCCTGCAGAAAACTCGGACAACGAACCATTTCCTCAAATAAGTCCCACGACCTGTGTTTCAGAGTTCCCCAACAGTCGGGACCTATGATAATCGGGACTTAATATTGGTCTCAGACCGCTCCAAAATTCTGAAATACACACAAAAAGAATAATTTTGATTCTCTTCCTACAATAAAGGAATGCAATCCTTAATAGTTCAATATTATCCCTGTCTACACACTACAATAATTAGCATTTTAGAAAGGTTTTTAAGTAATCAAAAGTTCAACATAAGTGAATAGAGTCACATTTAAACTTGTAGATTTCATACCTCTATTTTTTCTTGCTCCTCTAGCGCTAAAAACACAGCTGCTCGGAGTTCAGCCTTTAAAATAAGAAAGGTAATGGAGCAAAACCTGCTTCGAGGCAATTCTCATGACGAGAGGCACACACGCAGGATCCACGGGCGCCGTCCCCGCCACCGAAGCCCCAATCGCAAACCAGCAGGACAGTGACGCCGGCGGGCAGGTGCGGCGGCCGGATCGCAGCCGGGACTCGTCGGCGTGCCCAGCGTCCCCCGCCGGTGCAGCCCGGCTCCCGCGAGCGCGCCCGCCGGCTCCACAGCGTCTAGAAGCCGGTTCCGCGAACACACCGCCGCCCCACCCCCACGGCAGCCCGCCGTCCCCAGCAGCAGGGGATCCGGGACCGGGAATGACCCTGACACCCGGCCCCGCCCCCGCCCAAGCAGCCAGCCCGACGTGCCCCCGGCCCTTTGTGGCGCCCGCCGTCCACCCAGGCCCCGCGACCCACGGCTCGGTCGCCGTCCCCTCTGCCAGGCTGCCGGCCTCCCGCCCCACCTTGATGCGGTTCAGGACCCCGCTGTTCTCCAGCGTCTGCACCAGCAAGTCCCGTAGCTCCGTGTCCTCCTCCGCCACCACCGGGGCCGCCGTCGCCGCCATCTTGCTTCTCCAAGACAACCGCCCAAGCCACGCCAACGGCCGACGCCACCCGCGCCGCAAACCCCGCGGGGCGGGCAAGCCCAGGCCACGCCCCCAAGCCTGGCGCGCAGCCGCCCTCACGCCGGCGCGGGGCCCGGGGGCGCAGGTGGACCTGGGGTGGGGGCGGGGCCTTCGCGGCGAGCGGGGAAACTTGATTCCTTGCAAAGAGCCGCACGTTGGCAGAGCAGGGCCGCGAGCACAGCGCTGCGAGCAGAGCGCGGCCGCGGAGCAGCCCGGTAGCGATGCAGCGCGGCTGGGAGGCTGCCCTGGGCCAGGCCCCGCTGCAGTGAGGCAGCTCGGCTCCGCTCCCAGCCGGCTTCCGTGACTCAGCTCCCGAGAGTCGCAGTGTTCAGTGGAAACTGTGCGCCCCCAGCCAGAGGGTGTCTGATTGGTCAGAACAGAGCCGCTCTGATTGGCCAGAGCTGGCTGCTTCGGAGGGAAAGCGTCAGTCCTATTGGTTGAACTCGTCCAGGAAACCTTACTAAAGGCCCAGATGGCAGCTCCGCGGAGCGGGCGGCTGGTCGGCGCTGGCGCTTCTGAGTGTGCGGTTGGCGAATGGGTGCGAGGCTCTGTTTTTTGTTGTTGGTTTTGTTTACTTTAAGCCACTAGGAGCCGTTCTAAGTACGTGTGTCTTCTTTTTTTTTTTTTTTCCCTTTTACAGGTTCACTGTATCCTGCGTTGACTGGTTTATTCCAAAGACAAGATTAGGTTTCTAGCTGACATTCTCCACTAATTTAATAAGTTCTTTTCAGCTTTAAGGTTTTCCGTGAAGTATATTTAAAGCATGTCTATAATGTATAAGAGCAGAGAATAGATTCTTTATAATTATTTGAACTTACGATAAAAATGTTTAGATGTTAACTTACAAACGTGTTCACAGGTTTTCAAAACCGTTTTAGACGTGTGAGAGCAAAAAACCCTGTGAAGCCCACTGCCCGTATCACAACCGTATCACAAGTGCCACCCATGGTCGGGTTGGCTTCTGAAAGTGGGTCAGTGGTGGGTGTTGGGGCATTTGAAGCCAGAAGATCTAGCAGGGGTGCCCAGCCTGTGGGCTACATGCATATACGAATGTGGCCCCACACAAAATCGTTACTTTACTTAAAACATTATGAGATTTTCTTGTGATGACGTAACGCAATGTATTTAATGTGTGGCCCAGAGATGCCACAAGGTTGGACACCCCTGATAGAGCTTTGGTTCTCAATGGGGGTGACCTTGCTCTTGGGGGGCGGGGGGGAGGGGCATTTGCAATGTCTGGAGACACTTTTGGTTGTCATAACTTGTGGTTCTCCTGGCATCTGGTGGGGAGAAGCTGGCAGTGCTGCTTGACACCGTCCAGTGCACAGGACAGCCCCCACCCCAGCAAGGGCTGCAGGCGTGCCCTTGAAAGGGTTACCTGGCCACAAGGGTCAGTAGTGCTGAAAAGTGAATCCTGATCTTGAGGGTCAATTTTATTCAATACGAAGCTATTTCAAAAATCATTTTAATGTTAAATAAAAAGCTACTCTAAAAATGTAAGCTAAAACAACAAAATTCAAGAAAACTCAGTTCACGACCTGGTGTCCTTGATGAGGAAGTAAGGGTTATGGGCCTTATCAAATCTTGACCCTGGGCACTTGGGTTGTTAATATCCTGGGAGATCACACAGGTGCTGTATTGAGCCCTCGTGACACCTGCAAAGCACAGGGGGACAGCTGGCAGACAGGCTGGTCTCTCAGACTTCAGTCCTGTAGGTGACACTTATTCAAAACTGAATGAAATCAGTCTGTCATTTCAAGGGAAACCACGTACGATGTGTGTTACCAACGACAAAATCAGAGTTTCCGAGTGAAAATGTTGGAAAGCTGGTGTCGGCTGTGCCGCAGTCTTCGGACGAGGTCAGCGGGCTGTTGATGAAGGGGAGATGTTGCTGCTGTGGGGTGAGGCGGGCCATCACTGGGGGACTGTGGTGGGTAAGTCAGTGAGCCATCATTTCCCAAGGGACCATCGCTGTGGCTCCGAATCCCACCTGCTGTAGCCGTTTCCTCCTGCGCCCTGCCCACCAAGCACAGACTCAGTGGCTTGAAACAACACGACTCGGTCACCTCGAAGTTCTGTGGGTCCGAAGTCTGACACGAGCCTCCCGGGGCGAAGGTCGGGGTGCCGCGCTGGCCTGTGTCCCCTCCTGGAGGCTCCAGGGGAGAGACTGTGTTTCCTTCTGTCTTCCGGCCTCTCAAGGCCCCCGCCTTCCTCAGCTCTTGGAAGTCCTTCCGTCTTTGAGACCAGCAGTGTGGCATCTCTCTCCTGTCTCAGGACTTCTCAACATCCCTCCCAGCTTGGGGGAGGCAGAAGGAGGATGGCTTTGGGGGCCATTATTCTGCCTGCCCCACGTGGACAGATGATGAATTCCAATGCCAGGTAGAGCAGTGGACCCTGGGGGGACAGCCTGCAAAGAGTCGTTGGCATACTTCCAGATTCCACCTTCCTGCTGATCTTTTATAAACTTTGGAGATTTTGTCCAGCATCTAAAAGGCTACAGGAACAGCCCTCCCCTCGACGTGTCTGCGTGGGGCTGAGTTTTGCTGATGGCACTTTTTAACCAAGAAGCCTATTGCGGCAGACCGAGTGCCGACGCAGGCCCGAGAATCCAGTTTTCTTCCACTAAAACAGACGTTACGGTGATTTACCAAAATGTAAAAACAATGCTATTCTTCCCACTACATTTTCTTTTGTTTTGGGAAATACAGTAATTTTTATTTAAAAAAAATATGTTGTTTATGTTTATACATAATGGGCTTACCCTTATTTCTAAATTAATATGTAAATATTTTAAAAGTTCAGGTTTAATTTCAAATAAGGCAAATATTGTCGAATATAACACATAGAAACAAAAGTTCTTCGGAGTCCTCAATAATTTTGAGGGTCTAAGGGACCCTGAGACCTAAGTGTTTGAGAACTGCTCTCAGTTGGAATGAAGAGACCCTTGGCTGGGCCCATGAAGTGACGCGGCAGGTGACGCCGAAAGGACTTGGAACCACCCTTTTGCATCATTTTCAAGGTGTATGGAACATTTTTTTTTAATTTACTTTCAGAGAGAGGGGAAGGGAGGGAGAAAGAGAAGGAAAGAAACACTGATCGGTTGCCTCTTTAGGCCCCCAACTGAGGACCTGGCCCAAAACCCAGGCATGTGCCCTGACTAGGAATTGAACCTGTGACCTTTTGGTTCACAGGCTGGTGCTCAATCCACTGAGCCAGACCAGCCAGGGCTGGAACATTTCTTAAATATTTCCTAGCACCGCTGCAGTCTGGGGCAGGAAGAGTGCACACGGACTCCCGTTGGAAGTCCGTGGGCTCACCTTCTAGGAAGCCACCTCCATCAGCACACACTGAGCTTCTCACGGCCTCACCAGCCTTCTCCGGGAAATGGGTGCAGACACCTGCTTCATCTCCTCATAGGGCTATCAGAAGACTCAGTAAGATAATTAAAAGGAAATGTTTTCTAGTCCGGAAACTGCATGTGCCATGCCATCTGTGGACAAAGAGCTTGTGGCCGAGTGCCTGGCACAGGCTGAGACAGAAGAAGCAGATGTCTGTGGGGCGCCCGCCCTGGTCACAGGCAAGGATGGTAAGGCCCAGCCGCGTCCCGAGGAGTTTGCCACTTTGTATTAGGGGCCAACCGACGTGCGAGGGTGTGTTGTCAGTGGGCTAGCGCGTCCCGAGGAGTTTGCCACTTTGTATTAGGGGCCAACCGACGTGCGAGGGCGTGTTGTCAGTGGGCTAGCACGTCCCGAGGAGTTTGCCACTTTGTATTAGGGGCCAACCGACGTGCGAGGGCGTGTTGTCAGTGGGCTAGCCCGTGAGGCGGAGGGGGGCTCAGACGTGGAGTGGACAAAGGAAGGAGTCCTCTTTCAAGAGAAAGATGAAACATGAGTTGTGCTTTGATGCATGTAGTGCTGGATTTCTTTCTCTTTCATTGAGATATAACTGCCTTACAACATTTTATTAGTTCCAGGTGTTCAACATAATAATCTGATACTTGCGTGTACTGTACAGCTGACCCTGAAACAACACAGGGGTTAGGGGTGCTGACCCCCCGCCCTTCGCAGTTGAAAACCTGTGTGTTACTTTTGACTCCCCCAAAACTTAACTACTAATAGGCTGCTGTCGACCAGAAGCCTTACCGATGACATAAAATTGATTAACATGTATTTTGTATGTTGTATGTAGTATATACTGTGTTCTTACAAGAAAGCTAGAGAAAAGAAAATGTTAAGAAAATCATAAGGATGAGAAAATACACGTACACCGTATGGAAAAATCCTGCATGTGAGTGGACCCGCGCAGTCCAAACCGTGCTATGGGAAGGTCACCACAGCACCTCCAGCTGACGCTCCTCCCCACACACAGTGACACTTTTTCCCCTGGGGTGAGAACTCATACAGTCTACTCTCTCCGCAGCGTTCGGGTGTCCGGTCCAGTACTGTCAACCCAGTCACCGTGCCGCTCCTTTCCATCAGCTTAGATCCCAAGTGCAGGAGGGGCAGCAGCCCCCCACCAGACTAACGACCTCATGCTCCAGCGGGGATGGTGGGAGGCTGGCTGGGGGCACATAGGACTTCTGGTGTCCTCAGCCCCCCGTGACATGGCCATGGCTGCCTTTACAGTCAGGCACTTCTGGGCTCGTCCTGCCGCTGGTCTGGCAGGGTGCAGCCTGTCTGCCCCACGACCCACTTTTCAAACCCTGTGTTGCCCCTGCCCTGTTTGATGTTGCGTAATTCTGACAGGGACAGCAGGTTAATGTCGGTGATGAACAACGTGACCGCACCACATCACAGGCTCCTTAAGATGTGATGACAGCCAGCTTGCGATGGAGTCTGTGTCAGCTAATTAAGACAAGTTGGGTCATCACGCCGATCCGTCCAGGTGAACCATTCTACAGCTTAATTAGCATCCCAGGCCGAAACCAGCCCTAGGGGAAGAGGTAAATTATGGTAATGACTAGCTGTATTTTGACGAGGCAGCATATAGCCTTTAGATGAAATAGAGTTCCCTTTTTAATCTGTGGGCAAGTGAATGCTTGAAAAGAGATTAAAGGGGAGATGCACAGATGTATGAAAATAAGATAAAATAAGAAAGTCCTTTTATCCTAAATTTATTCATGAATGTCCGTATGAACTCATGATGTGTTTTCCTTAAAAAAAAAAGGGGGGGGGGACAAAAGAAACTTATTTCCTAGCTTTGGAAAGGCCGAGAAGCAGTGACTAACCCCCTCGCAATAGGCACGGGGACTTGCACCTCTAAACAGAAATTTCCACCAGGAGGAACTGGGGTTCCTTTAACAGAATAAGGCAGGAGCAGCAATTTGTATGTGGACTGATGTGGAGTTTGAGGCAAGCCTGTTGTAATAGGAAAAGGGTTTTTCTTTTACGTATAAAAGGGAAATTCTATAAAGAAACCCTGGAATTAGAGCACCAAACAACCCAAAAGCAAAATACAGACAAGTGGGACCGCGGCCAGGGCACGCCACGGGTGGGCTGCGTGTTTCCTGTGGCATCGGACCTGGGGCTCCGCCAGTCCTGCCCTCTCTGCCCAACGTCAGCCCTGAGCTTGACTTCAGGGCCCACCACGCCGGTCCGTCCGTTGTAAAGTTCCCTCTCGGCTTCTCCTCCAGCAGTTTAGCTTCTGCTGATGATCACTGTCCAGAACCATTACGGGGGGTGGGGCGTTGTGAGATGTTAATATTGCAATAATACTATTGTTCCTTCTTCTCTTTTTAAAGAGTTTATGTATGTATGTGTGTATGTATGTATTTGAGAGAAGGGGGGAAGGAGGGAGTGAAACATCCATGTGAGAGAGAAACATCCATGGGTTGCCTCTCGTCTGCGTCCCAACTGGGAACCCAGGCTCGCTCCCTGACCGGGGATCAAACTGGCCACCTTTGGCTTTTCAGGATGACGCTCAACCCACTGAGCCACACCACTCAGGATCCTTCTTCATTTTTAGCTGGAATTCTGTAAAGAAGACACTCCCTCATCAATTATTTGATGAGCCCGAGGTGCGTCATGCAGAAAGGGAAGGATGAAGGATTCACAGCCTTTTCAAATAATGAGAGCTTGTTCCCTTCCCGTGCAGTCCCTGGAGGTGACCAATGAGGACTTTTTTCAGGGGGAGGGGAGCATCATCACACATTTATGGATTGTAACATATTTGATGTCTTTCAACCCACTGTAGTTATTATTCTTTTTGATGTTCAAAAAGCATCTAATTTCACCATTGAGAGCCCCTCAGTCTGCTTTGGAGTCCCTCTGACACAGCCTAGCAGCGCAGATGGCCGTGCCACTCTGCCCTGACAAGGTATCCCAGGCTCACCTGGGATGTCGTTTTCTCCTGGCCTGCTGCCATTCCTCAGGGGCACGGCTCCGGTGTGTGAGTTTTGTGCCCAGAGACCTCAGTCCCCGTGCTTGCCGCCCCGCACTGATCCTCGTGAGAAGGCTTTCTATTTACTTGTTTTTGCTCTCCTTGCCTTCTTTTTGCAGAAAACGTATCATGAGTTCCTACTGAGATTTGCCATTCACATTTAGCATGAAAGGACTTTCACTTCGTTTTTAATGTATTTCTTGATTTCTTTAATTTATATTTTTGCATTGTCTTTTGTGCTCAAAGCAACCCCAGTTTTACTGATATCACCCCTCATTCACTTTGTGTTATTGGTTTCCTTTTCCAATAACAGTATTAGGTAATCAATAACAGCCTGGGACCTGAGAAGCGTTTACAGCCCCTTGGCCGTGCTTTGGGCCCCAGGATGGGTCTCTGTCACTTCGTTGTCAGCTATCAGGAGCTGCCTCCTCAGAGTTCCATCATGTTTCATAATTACATAAAGCACCGACACTGTTCAGAGTCCGATTTACAAAACAGCTGCTCTCTAAGAATTCTGGCTCCCATCGCTGTCCCTTCCATTAGTTCCCTCCACGGATGACCCCTGAATCCATTAATAAGGCTGTGGGACAAATTTCCAAACCCCACAGCGGGCACAACCACGCATCATTCTCGCTGATTTCGTGGGTCACCTGGTCAGGTGGGCCACAGCAGCATGGCTCGACTGTGGTTTGTGACGTCAGGGCCGCGGCTGGAAGAGTTCAAGGCGGGCACAGGGCACCTGCAGGTGGGACCACCAGCCCTCCGCCTTTCCAGGCCCCTGTCCGAGTGCCTGTCTGCCTGCCAGGGGCCGGGCGGGTGGGGGCCTCCTCACTGTGAACACGCTGAGATAAGACCGAGGAAGCCGGAGGAGGCCATGCAACCTCAGCAGACACGCACACCCCTCCGCTGCACCCCGCCCACGGGGCCCAGCCCACACATGGGGTTGGGAGAGGAGGGCTCCTGTCTTGGCGGAACAGGGGAGGCTGGGGGTGGGGGCCCTGGGCCGGGAGGATTGCCGTGCCACTTTGGGAGAATATGAAGGTGCCACAACAGTACGATGGGGTTTTGGCTTGCCCTTCCGTTTCAAAAGTTTAAAGACGGGCTCGGAACGGGAAAGCCCTCATTATAATGTTGCCCCAGCGTGCCGAGGCCCAGGGACCCGAGAAAGGGGAACTGAGAAGGAGAACGGAGGTGCACCCCCAGCAGGAGGCCCACGTTTCTCCATTTACTTTGGGGAAAGAGGAAGCTTATTGCTGTTTGAAGGACTGGAGATTTGTCTGAAGTGAGCTGTCAACACTTCTGTGAAAGGGATGGTCACCTCTATGGGACCTTCAGCGGGGCAAGCCCGAGGTTCCCTTTGCAGGCAGCCTCCCATGTAAAGGTAGGAGCTCCCTGGCTGGCCCACTTAGAGGGACATAGAGGGTGGGCGGGCAGCGTGGGTGCCTGGCATGAACGGGCTCCAGGCCCTCTCCTACGTGTTACCTGGCCACACCTAGAAACCTCAGCTGAACTTGAGCAAGCCACAAGTCAGCAACGAAGAAAGCTTTTCTGCCAGCACTGTGTCCAGTAGACCTGGGCCCTAGTTCTCTGTGCTCACATCTGCTGCTAAAAAGGATCTGTCGAGGCTGAATATTTATAGACCCTCTGCTACACGACCGCTAATGGGATGGTCAGCCATTAGCTGACTGCAGAGGGCTCTCTAAAGAAGAGCAGCTCAGCTGGGCAATGGAGCCTCAGGAGTCTGCCTGTTTTTTAAGACAGATAATTCTTGAAAGCTGTCCAAGTAAACAGTCATTTCTAGTATTGCATAGGAGTGCACATGAGTGTGTGGGCATGTGTGCACATGTGCACACGTGTGAGAGTGAGTGCCTTTTCTTCTTTTCCCTTTTCCAAGCCTTTTATGACAGGAATCAGAGAGACTTTTTAGGTGAGCATTTGGAGATGATTCCTTGGCCTTGAGTTCTAACACTGGTCGGAGAGTAAGGGGAAGCAGGCGCTGGCCAGTGTGGCTCAGCGGGTAGGGTGTTTCCCACCCTGTGCACCAAAAGGTTGCTGGTTCAATTCCTGGTCAGGACACACACCTAGGTTCCGGGTTCCATCCCCAGTCAGGGCATGTGCTAGAGGCAACCAATCAATGTCTCTCTCTCTCTCTCTCTCTCTCTCCCCCCAGCTCTCCCTGCACCCCCACTTCCCTTCTCTCTCAAATAAGAATAAACCTTTACAAAAAAAAGGGCATAGGTAATACATTCCTTTATTTCCCATTTCAGAATATCATGCTGTCGGATTTGATTTAGTCTCATTCTCTATTCCCAAAAGTTTCTTCCCTGTGGTTCCAACTATGAAAGTGACACCTTCAAGAAGAACCATACTGTGAAAAACACTGGAGTAGCCTTTTCCTGTCCCTGCTTCATCATAGCCATAGCTCAGAATAAAACAGTTTCCCGAAACGGGAACCACGGCAGCCAGGATGGGGTGGCGAGGCCATGGGTGTTGGTGATATCCACAAAAAGATAAAAGTCAGAGGGAAAGCACCGAAAACGTGTCCTAACTTTCTCAGAATAAAAATAATTTAGAATGCAAAGGAGTTTTTAAGGGAAGTTTCCCAAAAGTGGGACAAAGCTACTCAGAGCTTGAGAATCCTAAAGGGATGGCACAGAGCCTGGGGACACGCCTTTCCCACCTTTAACACACAAGTCTAGAAACAAACCCCCAGCTCCAGGCACGGGCCAGAGGTGGAATCTCGGGGCTTTCCGCCCCTCCCGCTGAGGGTCCAGAGGGCCTGTGGTCATTGACGAAGCAGCAGTGAGCTCCTGATGCACGCGGGGCAGCGGGCTGGGCTCAGTCCCAGCTGACACTTTCTCTCTTAATCACCGCGGCACACGCTCAGAAAGTGCCACGCTCTTGCCCTGCAGATGAGCAAACAGGCGCTGAGAGAAGCCAGCAGGCTCATCAAGGTTACCCAGGTAACAGGCGGGAGAGTCTGAACGCAGCCCAGTCTACCCGAGAGCACAAGCCCGTCCCTCTCCACTGTGCCAGACCCGGAGCCCTTGTCCCCCTGAGCCTCCTCTGGCCAGGACAGGTCTGTGTGTTCAGGAATTCCCAGGGAATGTGAGCCTTGAGCCCAGTCAGCAAGCCTCCTGCCTCGGCACTCCCTGGTCCTGACCGCGCAGTGGCCTGGATGTCTTTCCTGGAGAACAAATGCGGGTATTGAGGAGCCAGGGGCTTTGCAGCCCTGCACGCTGACGTGGGCCCGCTCAGCTGTCCCTCAGCTGACTGCTGCTGTTTATCAGTTTGCATCTGGTACATTCCCCGTGGCAGATGCCGCTGGCCCACACGCAGCCTGGGCATGAGTCTGTGTTCCACCTGCGGTTGCTCCTGTTGCCTGGCCCCTGCCCGCGGGGAAAGCACAGGGTGCCCCTCCTGGAGATCCGTGCCATCGTCCCCTACCCTGCATTTTCTGTTCGTGTTTTTCGTGGTCTTCTTTCTGCCTCCCCCGTTGACGGTAGGCCATGACTCCTCCCACTTACTTGCTCTCACTCCCCATAAGTCCCCAATGTTTTTCCTGGGACTGCAATGCCCCCACTTGTAGGAGGAGACAATTTTCTACTCCGCTGATGCCAGGCATGACCACGTGACTTGTTCTGGCCAAAAGAACTCAAGCGGAAGGCGAGACATGAGGCCCCAACTGTGCAGAGCCACGGGCAGTTGGTCATGCCGCTGCTCAGTCTGGGAGTGGCAGGTGTCATTTCTGTTCCTTCAGCCCAAAGTGAAGAGGACTTTCTGCTGTGGGAGCCGATAAGATCACCCTCAGGTTTCTCCCGCCCCCTGCACATTAGAGCCGTCATCCCTGGTCCCTGGGCCAGCTGGATCAGCTTCCAGAGCCGCAGCCGCAGCCGCAGCTGCCTGCTCACCCTCCTTCCCTCCCCCCCCTTTAGTCTCGCAGGAACACTCGCTCAACACTCACTCTGCATGGGCCTTGTTCAGGATCTCACTGGGGCGGCACTAAAAGAGAGGACGACTCAGGCCCACACCCAGGTTTGGGGGATGAGAGTGTACAACTTGGCAGTCCCCCTCTGAGAACTGAAATGCCAAATCACGGACACAAGACGAGGCGCACAGCCTTGGAGGGGTCCTTTGAGAGCAGGGCCTGAGCTGAATCCTCAAGGCTTTGGGGTCAGTGCACAGCCCGGGGAAGGGTGGGGAGCAATAACCACGGGGAAGCAGGAAACTCTCGGTGATGAAGACGGTGGGCAACAGAAGTGTGCTGCCGCCAACCTAAGGACAACAGAAGTTTCCCAGCGGGGCTGTGGAGAGAGGAGAGACTTTTATTCAGGGGAAGAATTTGCAAAATAGGAACAGCAGCTTCTGGTGGAAACCGGAGCTGCAGTCCTGGAGAGGATGGGGAAGCTGCTCTTTATAGGGTTCCTGCCCTGGTTCCTGACTGGTCCATTTTTATGCAAATAAGAAATCCCAAGTTGCACAGTCAGATTGGTCAAAATTGCACTATCCTGATTGGTTGGCTTCACACATTCTCAATAGTAGTGATTGTGCATGAAAGAGGGGCCCCGTACTAAACCTGCCAAGGTTTGGGGGGGCCTGCCTGGTGGCCTTACAGACTCAGAGATGGAAAGTTGCAACACAGACTGGTCTGAAGTTAAAACTTCATAACTAAAAGGGAGTCAGGTCAGGGAGTTGTGTCCTAGGCCGCTATCTTCCTCGACAAAGGTCGATCTTTACCTTGAGCCTGTCCATTTGATGGGGGACTCAAGAGTGGGAAAATTTTAGTTTTAGGTAACAGTTAATAAGCCTAGAAGTGAATGCATTCGAAGAGCTATTGTTTCAGGAACTGCAGGTACAGCCCCTCTGCCCCACCCCCGCCCTCCAGGAGACCACAAGCTGACAAAGGGTGACCTTTGTGCCCAGGAGGAGACCATGAGCAATCAAGGTGGTACCCAGGCTCTTATGTTCCAGGGAGAGACAGATGGACACCTGGGACACAGCTAAGAAAATCGCCCAGGACACAGGACACAGATAAAGAAAAGGACCAGTCAGCAGATGAAAGGATGCTCGGGAAATTGCCGACTGCAGCTTTTATCTGATTAACCTCTTTCCTGAGTCCCAAAACCCTTACCCACATTTTTGCCCCCTTATGAAAAGGCCAGCTGGAAAGGAAACGTTAGACGGTCGTTAGGGTAAAAACCCACCATCTTCTCAGATCACCGGCCATCTGAATAAAGTGCCTATAAAGATTCAATCCCCGTCTCTCTGCTCATTGGGCCTGGTAGGAGACAGGCAGTGTGCACACTGGCTTTTCTGGTCTCACACTGTCTTTTGGACCCTAAGATAACAAGCCTGAGTAACCCCTTTTTCCAGACCCCTCAGGGCACAACCTCCCCCAGAGCACAAGGCCGGAACCCCTCATCTTGTTCCCTGAACACCATGTGTGTGTGTGTGTGTGTGTGTGTGTGCTGCGAATGTTAACTGTTAGCTACTCAAGGTAAAAGAAATACCTGTCTCTTCACTTGGCCCTATCCCGTCTCAGAGGTTCCTGGCTCTGCTTCCTCCCACCTCCCTAACCTATCTCCCTAACCCATCACCAGCGGGTCTCATGGAGCCCTCCCTATGCCTCCTCCTTTGATGGTAACGTATAAACCAAGGGGCAGAACTGCCTTTCCATCGAGCATGTTCTCATTCTGTTGAGGTTTGTCTTCCCGGCCATCGTCATCAGTTTGGCCCAAATAAATCCATAACAATTCTTACAGGTTTGGACGTTCCTTACGTTGATTTTATGGGGCCACTCTGATTGGTCAGTACAGAGGCGCAGGCCGGCCTCAGGAAAAAACACTCTGGGTCCTCCTCGCCCAGTTCTTCTAACTTTGCTCACCTCTTTCTGCAAAGAAGCCTCTTTTTGCACGATCCTTGAGAAACCCGCAGGTCTCAGGTTAGGGATTCTTCTGTTGCAGGTGTCTCTTGGCCTGCAGTGACCCTCCTGAACAAAGCTTCTCCTAAGTCAGGATCTGTGTTGTATTTGGCAGTGGTCAGGAAGGGCATTTAAACACAGGGCCTGTGGTTCGAAGGAGGACTGGAGTTACGGGACCACGGGAGGTCGTTTTAAGGAAGAAAAGAGAGACAAGAGGGCAGAATCGTGCAGCATGCCTCATCATTATTCAAAGGAAGGACAGGTGAAAGGAACCAGAAAGGGACAAAGAAGTGGTGGGATAAACGGGAGAGTGACACAAGAAGATTGTGGGGGAGTGGTTCATGCACTCTGTCCATGGCTGTGTTTATTGAGCGCCTACTGTTTGCCATCCACTTTACCAGGCAGTGGGGACTCAGCGGTGAGCGAAGTGTATGAGGGTCTGGCCTTGTGGTCTGGAGGGAAAGACAGATATTCACAAAATAACATCTACATCAGAATTATTCAAACCTGTAGAGAGTTGTATAAGAATCTGAGCCCAAACTGATGGCATTGCAGGGAAGCAAGATCTCAAGTGTTCCTGGGAAGGAGGTTTGCGGTTGCTTTCATGCGTTTAGGACTAAGAAGGGAACGCTGGGAGGGAGATTACACGCAGGCGAGGGAAAGCAGGGTGGGGCGTGGGCTACAGGATAGTTAAGGTTGTGTGCTCCCAAAGGGGTCTGGAAGAGGCCTGCTTCTGGCATGTCAAAGGTGTGGCAACCTACATCCGCCAGAACAATGCACAGGGCTGCTCAAACCTTCCACTACAGAAGTTAAAGGCCGGGGGTGACTGTGCGCCTTGATCGGCCCAGTTAGGGGTTATGATCTGATCACCCTGTGAGGCGACTTTTGGTTAGACTTCTTGCAGCGCCCCCCACCCCTTCTCACCCACGGGAATCCCACATTTCATTTAAAACGGCGAGTTCTACGTGGGCTTCACCCAGGAGTTCATATTTTTTATGCCTCTGACATTCAGACAGTCCCGGGAGGCAGAGAGCCCTGAGAAAGCCGCAGGGTTTTTACTCACGAGGTCGATAGGAATGGGCAGTAACGAGGTTGAGGGGTGAGCTGCGGGGAGGGTGCAGTGGAGGTCTCAGCAGAGAACCGGCTGAGGCAGGGAAAGGGGCAGCCCTCGGTAGGCCCTGGATGGAGCGCCCTTCCTGGGCTGTGCTTCCTGGGCTGCCCGCCGGAGCTGGTAAGAGTTTCATCCAACAACGATGACAAGACCTGGGCATTATTCCTGGCGGGGGGGGGGGGGGGGGCACCCATCAGATCACCTCTCATCTTAGAGCCAGCCTTGGGCCGCAGCGCGGGGGTCCCTGGCAATCAGAGGGGGCCGTGTCTGAGGACCTGGAAGGAGGGGTGTGGACCGCAAAGGCCTTGGCGGCGGGTGGCCCAGAAGCGGGCAGCTGTCATCCAGGAGTGGCCTCCCGTCCTCCCTCCAGCCAACTTCGAGGGGTCGCACCACCCGTCCTTAAGCTCACGGGCATTGGTCGCTGGCTGTTGGCAGGTGTGCGGCCACCGGCTTGCCTTTCCATCTGACTGTCCTCAGAGAAGGCTGATGGCACCGGGGGGCAGGGAGCGGCCCAGCCCTGCCTGCCGTCTGGCGGTTCTCTCCAGGGGCCCCGAGGTATTTGCTGCACACAGTGGGGACCCTGCGGCGGGAGCGGAGCGAGCAAAATTAAGCGGGGTCATGGGAGCGTGGAAGTCACAGGCTGCGGCTCTCACAGGCCTGCAGCACGAAGGCCGGGGACCCGCCGCTGGGCCTGCCGAGCTCCTTTAAGATAACAGCCTGACCCGAGCAGATAGCCGTGCTCGCCGCAGGGCGTCGGGCGGGCGGCTCTAAAAGTAGACCTCACGGCTCGGGGACGCGAGCGGGGCGACCGGGATGGAGAGGAAAGCCTCTGCCAGGAGATGGGGCGGAACAGGGTACACCAGGCTGGGGGCGGAGCCCTCCCGGCTGGGGGCGGAGCCGGAGGCGGGGCTCGGCGTCGGGGCGTCGGGGGGCGTGTCTGCCAGCCCGGCGCTCCGCGGCCTGCGTCGGGGGCCTGTCCGTCGGTGGGGGCGTGTCCGTCGATGGAGGCGTGTCCACCTGGGGGCGTGTTCGCTGCGGGGGGCGGATCCGGGGCGTGTCCGTGCCCGGGGCGGAAACCTACGGGCCTGGAAGCTGCAAGGGCCAGAACCGCTGGTTGGCAGTGGGGGTCGCGGCGCGGCGCGGCACGGCCTGGGACGCGGACGCGTCTGGCCGGCTCGGGTGAGGCGGCGCGCCCTTTGGAGCTCGGGTGCTCCAGGGCGCTCCGGGTGGTCGGCGGGCTGACGGCCGGGACGTGGGGTCCACTCGGGCCCGGGGTCCGCTCGGAACGGCGGCTCGGAGCGGTGGCTCGGGACCCTGGTCGGTGGAATCCCCTCGTGAGCCGGGCTGACGGCGCTGTTCGCCGGCCTCCGGTCCGGTGCAGAGACGGGCTTAAGAAACAGTGTCCGTTTTCAGGGACGTGCAAGGCTTGGCCCGGACCCTCTGTGCCCCGTGTGCTTTGGAAGCGGAGCCTTTGCGCCCCTGCAGGGTCCCTCCCAGAGGTCTCGGCGTGATGAAACCTGCAGCAGCTCGCCGCGTCTTCCTGTGCTCCTTCTGCCTGGCCTTCTGCTACCTTTGCTGCGCGCAGGTGCTCTGGAGGAGGTAGGTGAGCCCCTGGGCACGCGGTGCCGGTCCGGCCGGCTGTCCTGGGCTCTTCCGGGTTCCTGGGCGGGCGGCGGGACCCGCAGAGGGTCCCAGCATCGGAGGGGGCCCGTGCCGGGTAGACGCGGTGTGTCCCCGCTCTGAAACTCTCCCAGAGGTTGCCGGCGCACCTGTAGTTTAGATTGCGGTGCACTGTTGGTGAAATGGTGCTGGTTCCTCCTTTAAGTTTCCTGGTCTGCCCTCCCCCGCTTCCCTCTGTCCCAGTGACAATCGGGGGGGTCGTGAATGGGCTGTGCTGTAGAGGATCCTCACTTGACTTTGTACAAGAAATCAAAATTTGAGTACCAGGTTTGAGATTTTTCTTCGAGTAATGATCACACTAACAGAAGGATTTTACGCTTACACAGGTGTGGGAAAAGGTGAGTTTTTAACTTTTTAATGACAGCTTTAATAAAACCATTGCTATTTTATCATATATATTTTTTATCATATATTTTTAAAGGTAACGTTCTGTTTCAGTTTTCCCAGAAAGCGTATTTTCTGGAGCCACAGGCATTAGCTGGCTTTTGCCCTCAGGTGGAGGTGGCATTGGAGAGGCAGTGGGTGCAGCGCTGGCTGAGTGTGACCTCGGTGCCCTGTGCTCATCTGTAAGACAGAAATAAAAACGGCGCCTGCCCTCGCCCGGCCTGTGGTTTCAGTTGGTCAGCCACCCTAGGGCACACCACAAAGACTTCGGGCCCCTCCACTGCCGCGCCTCCACCCCCCCAACCCCCACTCAGGGCACTGCAGAGGCGACCGGTCACTGTTTCTCTGTCTCTCTGCCTTCCTCTCTCTGAAACCAATACACACACCCTTGGGTGAGGATTAGAAAGAAGTTATACATAGAAGTGCCTGCCCCTCCCATACATGTGTGGCAGCTAAAGACCAAGGCTGGAGCGTGTGCCCCACAACACACGTCATGCACCCTCCTGGACTGGACAGCCACCCTGACTGGGACAAAGGTGGTCCAGACCCGCTGGGGCTGCACAGGTCAGCGGGCGTTTTCCCTAGATGACCCGGGCTGAGAACTCAGTGACAGGCCTCTGCCTCTGCTCAGGAGTCCGTAGCTTCTCTGTGCTTCGGGAGGAAGCTTCTCCACACGTGTGTCACCCTTGGCCTGGAGTGTGCCCGGGGACTATGTTTCAGACGTCTTGGTGGTTTCCGTGCAAACGGTGACGACAGTCTGGGCTCCTGGCCATGGCCGTAGCCTGACCTGCAGCCTCGGTTCCACCTGTACAAAGTCAGGCTTTGCATCTGGGGGGAAGCTTCTAACACTTCTTCCAGCCCCAATTCTCACGCTGAGGTTCCTATGGCTTTTCTTTTATACTGAGCACTTGCCTCATCATTCCAGACTTAAAACCAGGGTTTCATAACATCGCTACCCTGCACCTGCTCAGCAGTACTCACGCAAGAAATCAAAGGTGCGCGGACCTGGGCCCACTTCACCTGTGAACCCTCTGCTTGAGGGCATCCCGTTGCCACCTCTGTCTGCAGCCTGAGTCCTTTCTGTCTCGTCTGTCTGTCTGCTGAGCCTGGCAAACAGGGTTGGAGCTTCCTACTGAGAGTCTGCATGTGACACAGTTCTGGCCCCTTATGGGAAAGTCTTAGTGTCCAGATGGCACCCAGGTTCAGAAGGGGAACCCACTGGTCAAATGGCACTCATGCTGCAGAGAACAAGAGCAGCTGTTCTCTGGAGAATGGGGAGGTGACAGAAGGACCTCAGGCTACTTCAGGTCCTTGTGGAGCCAAATGAATGAAGCAGTGGAGTTGGCAGGGCCTGTGGGTTTCACCAGGGGACGAGGGGGACTGGGTCTGCCCATGAGCCTGCTCAGGACACAGGTGCTGTATGGGTCTTCCCCCCTTCCCGGTCTCCACTGCCCTTCAGGAGGCCTTCCTGGCTTCCTGACTGAAATTTCAACCCCCTCCCTATCTGGCCATGTCTGTCTGCTTCCTTAGTTATGTTTGTCATGACTTGTCACTGCAGAAAGCCAGGAGTGGGCTCCACTTACTGGGTGTCATCTCCCACACGGGCAGGTGCGCCTCAGGAGGGCGGGGACTCGCCCCACAGTGGTGCCGGGGGACTCTGTCCCTCACTCGGGATGGCTTCCCTGTCCACAGAAGTGCCTGGCCCACAGCAGGCACTCAGTGCTTCTAGAGGGAGTGAGGGCATGAATGGATGGATGGACTGATTTTTCTGTAACTTGGAGACAGTTCTTGGAAAACGAGTTCCTTGTCTTTCACAGTGGCAGCCATGAGTGGAAAAAGCTGATTATGGTTCACCACTGGCCTACGACTGTGTGCATGGTGAGTGTTTCTGCCACAGTGGCCCCTTGATCCAGGGAACCCTCCAGTGGTTTGTGGGATGTCCCTCCCTGAGGGTCACAGGCTGGGAGGTGCAGGAGCGGCTCTGCAGGACACTGCCTCCCTGAGGGCCCTGTGGCAGGTTCCCAGGGGCCATGACCCAGCACCACAAACTGGGTGGCTCAGATCATCAGAAATGTGTTTTCTCAGTTCTGGAGGCTAAAGTCTGAAGCTGAGATGCTGGCAGGGTTGGCCCCTTCTGGAAGCTTCTGGCATTGCTGGCAATCCTGGGTGTGCTTGGCCTGTAGACACATTGCTCCAGGCTCCGCTCTGTGCTCACAGGGCAGCCTCTGTTCTGTGTCTCTGTGCCTTGTAAGAGTCCCAGGGATCGGAGTCAGAACCCACCCGACCAGGTCCGCCCCTACCTTCACCTGAGGACACCTACGAAGACCGTGTTTCCAGATGAGGCCATGGTCACAGGCCCTGGGGGTTGGGACCTCAGCCTGTCTTTGCTGGGGACAGGGCTCACCTTGCTGCAGGGCTGACCCAGCTCCTCCCTCCATTTCTGCATGTCTGGTCAAAATGTACCCCCAGAGACCGCAGCCTTCTCAGCTCTGCTCAGCACAGAGGCGGTCCCTTGTCCCCCACAGGCTGGTCATCCAGTCTGTGCCCCTGTCTTGTCCTGGGCCCTCTGTCCTTAGAGTGTCACTGCGGAGAGGGCCCTGAGATGGAGGGGACTCTGTCTCAGTGTGCGGGGACCCTGCCTCAGCCCGCTCCCTGCAGGACCTGTCCCCGCCCCTCTGTGGGTGAGGCGTAAGCCCATTGCCCAGACCCAAGTGTGACACCAAAGTGCTGGGCGATCACTAATTCTACGGGTGGTGTTTCCGAAGTTTTCACTCGAGAGTCTAAGTTACAAGAGGCCTGTTCGTTTAATTACTGAGAGCTGGAAGCAGCCAGTAACCGCCTTGTGGTTTGGTCACCTCGTGACACCCAGAGCCCTGTGGCTTTGTTCCACTTCCTCACGAGTGATTTTTCTGTTGACAAATGAAGATGGAATATCACCTGTTACTCCCACCGAATTGCACTCCTGACCCGGGAGTGCTTCTAACAATATGCACACGCACTGTCCGAGGCTGCTCTGTGTGCAGTTTTGCACACTTTACAGGTATTATCCCCCCTGCCCCCCTCCCCACCCCCCTCCCGTGTGGTTTCTCTGCTCTGGGGGCAGGTGTGGAGAGGGGGCAGCTGCCTGTCACCTGTGTCCCATTTTGTTGGCAGCCTTGTTCTGGCTCCGGGGCAGTTAAGCTGGGTGGCGGGAAAGGCCTGTGTGTGGAGAGAGCTGTGTCGTGGGCAATGCTGGAGGCTCTCCCTCAGGGCAGGGGCCAGGTGCCAGTGGGTGAGGCCATTATAGGACCAGCGTGGGTGGGTTCAGGCTGCTGATGGAGGCACTCGGGAAGTGCCTTCTTGCCTTGAGGCTTTAGAACTGAGATTTCAACAAATTATTAACTAGTGAAATGTCGTTATTAGGGAATTAATTTCAATCTGGAGGGCCACGACAGTCACTTCCATCCAGGTGCCACCCTGGGCACCTTTCCCCATGAGGAAGGTGGGTCTCGCAGGTGCTGGGACAGGTCTGTCCTCGTGCTCAGCACAGCCCCTGGGGCACCTGCCAGAGTCCTCTCGGGCGATGAAAGCAAGCTGCCCGGTGGCCCCTGTCACCCCGGAAAGGCTCCTCCAGATGCTGGATGTGGAGCCAGCAGAAGACCCAGGCTGGCGCTGGTCTGGCTTTGCTCTTCCGCAGCCTGACCCACCCGCTCTGCGCGCCATGGTCCCCGGACCTGCGGCTCTCACCCCGCCTTTGTCGCCCTGCTCTTCCGCCTGGTCATTCTGGGGCCTCTGCACAGCAGATAGTTCGGTTACCTTTGCCAGACCCCTAGTGTCCGGGCCAACCACAGAAGCCGCTGTGCCCCAGACGGTGATTCGGAGTGGGAAGGGTTGAGGATGGGGCGTGCCCCCCACCCCCTCCTGGCCCCAGCCTGGCCCTTTCTCTTTGCACATCTCGTTTGATAGTGATAATATATTTCCTGATGGCCGTTTATTTCGGAAAAACTCCATTTTAGCTAAATAGTTGGGAGGTCCCTGAAAAGCATTACAGGGACAGGGGTTTGTCCCTCTCACCACACACTCCCTTTCTCGCCTCGTCGTTCCCGCGGCTCCAGATTCAGCGCTTCCTGTTTCGCTGATGTGTTTGGCCTTGGTGCCCCATCAAACGTGAGGCTCGTGGGGATCATCAGCCTTGTTCCCAAACATTCACTTGCAGTTAAATGACAGGAAAATTATTCATGGACAGCAGTGTTTCCATCAGATTGACTTAATTTGCTAGCAGATAAAAAAAAAAGCAAAAACTGGCTTTCAATTCTGTCATTTAGACCGAGGATCGGCCCACTCGTGGCAAACCCGACCCCCGGCCCCATGTAGGTTCCTCATGAATGTGTTGCGGGAATGAAATTGTTACAAATTCAGACGGAATTTGTTTTGTGTTGATCCTGTGCCGGGTGCCACCAGTGTGCATCAACAGAAAGAAAGGTTGCTTAAGTGCGTTTCAGTAAGCAATGAGCCTGCCCTTTTCTGTGTGTCTGTTTTAGGAAGTTAAAAATGACTGCAGAAACCCCCCGGATTACTGGACAATACACGGGCTGTGGCAAGTACTCGCCCCCCCTGGAGGCTGGCACGGGGGGCGGCGGGGGGCACTCGAGCTTGAGTCTGGTCCTGTGTTTCTACTTGAGATCTTGTCTGGAGTTTGTTTTAGTAAAACCCTACAGTTTATTCAGTGGACCAGACCCTCACTTAAAAATACCTTTAGTGCCTCTAACATAACCCTAATTCTGTGTTGTTGTTACTTAGTTCCATTTTGATATGCATTTAAGGATTCTGGGTGTGTTTTAGGATTACTAAATTTTAATTTTCTCATTTCTTCTTTGGGGGGCGGTAAGTAAATATATATTTTAATCATTTTTTAAGGGATTTTACTTATTTTTTGTTTTTAGAGAAAGGAGAAAGGAGGGAGAAAGAGAGGGAGAGAAACATCCATGTGTGAGAGATAGGTTGATCGGTTGCCTCTCGCACGCCCCCTACTGGGGACCTGACCTACAACCCAGGCACGCGCCCTGACTGGGAATTGAACCCATGACCCTTTGGTTCTCAGGCCGGCGATCAGTCCACTGAGCCGCACCAGCCAGGGCTATATAATCTGTATTATACATACTTCATTATACAGACACCCACATATATTTCTCTGCTTTTGTACGTATTTTGTTTAGTTTATTCTTTTGCTATCCGGGCATGTGTTTGAGATGCTAAACTTGTGCACATTAATATGCCCACCACCCGATCTGTCTTGTCCGCTGCTCGGATGAGAGGAGGACCCTTCCGCTTGTGGCTGGCACAGGTGCGCCTCCGGAACAGGGGTCAGCAGAAAGCAGATGAAACCGGGGTCTGGGGACCTGGCCTCTAGTCTACCTTCCCCCAGGCTTGTTGGGGGAAGGACACTTTAGTGTGTGGGACCCTGGCTTTTGGGGGCTATCTGATGCCTCTGCTGCCTCACCTGTGAGCGGGGATGACAGTGCACGGTGATGCTCCTGTCCCCATGGAGGTGGCGCCTATTCCAGGCCAAGGACAGCTGTTGACAGTGGAAACACGACAGATTTGGTGACCTCACAGCCCAAGCTGAATCTGTAGACACGTGAGGCCAGGGTGACATGCAGACGGAGGGCTTGGTGGCATCCTGTCCCAGTAAAAAACTGTCCCAGCTGAGCCCCTTCTACACATTGTCCCCATAACCCTCACCTTCGCTTGAAGGAGAGGAGCTCCGGCTGTCCCCACACATGGTTGAGGAGCGGGGTTTCCACAGCACAGCTCCCAGACCCAGGGACACCCCCCATCTGGAACCCCGCGGACCTGCCTCGGAGCGCCCCCTGCTGGGTGCCGCTGGGTGCCTTAGTCCAGTGCTGTCCGCACCCCCTCTCTTCTGCGGGGTTGGTGCCTGAGCTGCTCTGGCCCTGTGCGTCCCACTGAGAGTCCCTTTGTCCTCCGCAGACCTAGTGAAGTGTTTTCCCCTGTCCTGGGGACCCCATCCCAACCAAGACTGAAATCTCTCTCTTTCGCGTTTGAATCTCCAGGGCCGACAGGGCGGAAGCGTGCAATCGCTCCTGGCACTTCAACGTGGACGAGATAAAGGTGCGAGCGAGCTCCTGGTGACCTCACTCCGCAGGGCGTTGCTCTGGGCGCTGACCGGTGCCCTCGGGCCATCTTTTACGGGGAGGGTTGTCACTCATTCGCCAGGACCCAACTCCTGGCGCCTCAGGACATGTGAACTCAGCTCCTAAATGAAATAGGAACGAACCCTCTCTCCCCCGACCTCTGGCGACCACGGATTTCTGTGCGGTCTCCACAGTTTTGCCTTTCCCGGACTGTCGTGGGGCTGGGGTCCCACAGCCTGTTGGGACTGCCTTTCCTCACTCAGCCACGTGTGTGTAAGGTTCCCTCACGTCTTTGCACCGTTTGGTGGCTCATTTCTTTTTTAAGTGCTGAGTGACGTTCCCTTGTCTGGGTGGACCACAGTAGGTTTGTCCACTCACCTGGGAGAGCCTGGACTTTCAAACGAGCTTCTGGTCCCTTAGATCTCACTTTTAGACGCCGTGCATCTTGAACGCTTCACGCAAGATAAGCACGGAATTGTAGTAGTGCACCCGAGTGTTACCGATGGCAGTTCTCATTGTGCATCAGTCTGTCTAAATTCTTTGTACGCAGGATCTTTTGCAAGACATGAAGATGTACTGGCCTGATGTCCTTCACTCAGCTGCCAACCGCAGCTCTTTCTGGTAAGTTCTGACAGCATCAGGAGCCTGAGACGCGGTGAGAGCCTCGCCAGTGTGCTCCAGCGGGACTCTGGGACACACAGGTGACAGGCACAACTGTCCTCCGGGCCGAGAGGTGTGAACGGCCTTTAATCCAGAACAGCCCCCTCTGGACGCCGGGCGACCGTGGTGCCTCCCTCTCTCCGATGGATAAAAATGAGGGCAGTGGAAGGCACTTGGTCAGCTCTTTTTTAATCTGTTATTTCATTCATTGCCTCATTTTAAAGACTTTCTCTGCTGAGGCCTAAAC